>ML664176.1:11466813-11727240 GCA_007570785.1 Antilocapra americana | reverse complement strand
GCAAAAATCCTCAACAAAATTCTAGCAAATAGAATCCAACAACACATCAAAAAGATCATACATCATGATCAAGTAGGCTTTATCCCAGGGATGCAAGGATTCTTCAATATTCGTAAATCGATCAATGTAATACACCACATTAACAAATTAAAAAATAAAAATCACATGATTATCTCAATAGATGCAGAGAAAGCCTTTGACAAAATTCAACATCCATTTATGATAAAAACCCTCCAAAAAGCAGGAATAGAAGGAACATACCTCAACATAATAAAAGCTATATATGACAAACCCACAGCAAACATTATCCTCAATGGTGAAAAACTGGAAGCATTCCCCCTGAAATCAGGGACAAGACAAGGGTGCCCACTCTCACCACTACTATTCAACATAGTTTTGGAAGTTTTGGCCACAGCAATCAGAGCAGATAAAGAAATCAAAGGAATACAGATTGGAAAAGAAGAAGTAAAACTCTCTCTGTTTGCTGATGACATGATCCTCTATATTGAAAACCCTAAAGACTCTACGAGAAAATTACTAGAGCTAATCAGTGAATATAGCAAAGTTTCAGGATATAAAATCAACACACAGAAATCCCTGGCATCCCTATACACTAACAGTGAGAAATCAGAAAGAGAAATTAAGGAAACAATTCCATTCACCATCGAAACAAAAAGAATAAAATACTTAGGAGTATTTCTACCTAAAGAATCAAAAGACTTGTATATAGAAAACTATAAAACACTGATGAAAGAAATCAAGGAGGACACAAACAGATGGAGAAATGTGCCGTGTTTGTGGATTGGAAGAATCAATATAGTGAAAATGAGTATACTACCTAAAGCAATCTATAGATTCAATGCAATTCCTATCAAGCTACCAGAGGTCTTTTTCAAAGAATTAGAACAAATAATTTCTCAATTTGTATGGAAATACAAAAAACCTCGTATAGCCAAAGCAATCTTGAGAAAGAAGAATGGAACTGGCGGAATCAACCTACCTGACTTTAGGCTATACTACAAATCCACAGTCATTAAGACAGTATGGTACTGGCACAAAGACAGAAATATAGATCAATGGAACAGAATAGAAAGCCCAGAGATAAATCCACGCATCTATGGACACCTTATCTTTGACAAAGGAAAGGTTTAACTAGACACATTGAATGGAGAAAAATACAGCCTGGATGTTCTCGAATGTTCTCTGCTCTTAAACGCTTGTCACACTTTCGCTACCTCCTTTTGATGCTAAGGTCCAGAGAGCTTGGACCAACTTGGGGTCAAGTCGATCTACAGTGTTCAGTTACCTTGTTATGGCTAATTCCAGATGTGCTTTCTCAGGAAACTGGATTTTTATGTAGTAAAGTAGAATCATTTCAGCAGTGATTCAAACAAAACTCTAGAATGAGTGTATAACATGTCTTTCCTTTAATACTTAAATGCCCTGAAATGAGCTGACAAATCAGTTTAAAAACAGAAACTGCTCAAAAGCAATATGGGCAAAGATAATTCACAGAAGAAATTGAAATAGGCAAAATAAGTATGGAATATGCTCAGCTCTATTAATATTTAAAGAAATTCAATAAGGGGTGCCTGATTGGCCAAGATTAAAATGAAAATGTCTAGTACTGATATTGGCATAGGAGCTAGGCATTCTCATGCATCATTGGAAGAATTAGAAAAAGTGTAATCTTTCAGGATGGCAATCTGGCAAGAGCATCAAAATTTTTAATTTGCATACTTTAACCCAACAATTCCACTTCAGATAAATCAGATAAATTGCTCAGGGCTACTAATTGCAGTGGGGTTTATACTGTTGAAAACAAGAAATAAACTGAATGTCCTTTAAGAGGAGATTGGTTAAATATAACCCTTTCATACAGTGGAGTGTTATGCAACCATTAAAATAACAACCTGTATATATCAACATAGAAGTATGTTTGGGATAAAATGTCTACTGAATGACTTCATTTAAATAAATAATAAACCAAAATTTGAGTTACCATCCTATACTATGCAAAATGAGAAAGACATAAAAAACAGGTCTGAGGAACTGTTTCAGACTGAAGGAGGAAATAAAGAGACATGACACCAAATGTGTGCTTTCCTGGGGCTATTAGGGACATTACTAGGACAGTTGGAAAAATTCAAATTGGATATTTTTACATGGTAATTTTCCTAATTTTGAAAAATTGCACTATGATTATATAGAAGAATTTCCTTGTTTTAGGAAACACATGGAAGTATTGAATGTTAAAGGGTAATGGGCCCTCATAGCTCTAACTTACTCTAAAATGGCTCAGAATATAATTTATGTATGTATGAGAAAAACAGAGACAGAGAAAATCAGCAAAATGTGTTAAAAATGTTACAACTGAAGAATCTGGATGAACCATGTACAGGAACTTCTTATACTATATTTTCATCATGCCTGTAAGTTTTAAACTGTTTCAAAGCAAAACTTTAAAAACAAAGGTGCTGGGCCATATCTCCATAGTATCCAGTAGCTGTAAAAAGTTTGGTTTCTATTACTATAAAGGGTTATAATGTATGGCATGTAAAACAGGATGAAAAATGGGGTTAAGAATGAACTCCAAGGATTTCCCTGGTGGTCCAGTGGTGAAGAATCCACCAGCCAATGTGGGGGACACAGGTGCTATCCTTGGTCTGGGAGGATTCCACATGCCACCGCACAGCTAAGCCCACGCACCACAACCACTGAGCCTAGAGCTTATGCTCCTCAACGAGAGAAGCCACCACAATGAGAAGCCCCTGCACTGACACTAGAGAGTAACCCCTGCTCACTGCAACTGGAGAAAGCCTGTGCACAGCGACAAAGACCCAGCACAGCCAAAAATAAATTAGAAAAAAAAAAGATGAATGAACTCCAAACCACTATGGAGAATTAGTATGGAGGTTCCTTAAAACACTAAAAATAGAATTATCATATGATCCAGTAATCCAGCTTCTGAGCATGTATCCAAAAAGGATGAAAACGCTAATTAGAAAAGATAGGTACACCCCAGTGCTCATAGCAGCACTGTTTACAATAGTCGAGACATGGAAGCAACCTAAATGTCCATCAACGGAGGAATGGATAAGAAGATGTGGTACATTTATACAATGGAATATTACTCAGCCATAAAGAATTAAATAGTGCTATGTGCAACAACATGGATAGACCTAGAGGTTATCAAACTAGGTGAAGTAAATCAGACAAATATCATATGATATCATTTATATGTGGAATTTAAAAATATGAAACAGATTAGTTTATTTACAAAATAGAAGTAGGCCCATAGACTTAGAAAACAAACATATGGTTACCAAAGGGAAAAGGGGGGTGAGGGGTAAATTAGGAATTTGAAATTAACGGGTGCCCATTACTATATGTAAAATAAACAAGCACAGAGAACCATATTTCATATCTTGTTAAAAACTTGTAATGGGAAAGAATCTGAAAAAGAATGTATATGTATGTATGTATATATGCTTGTATGTACATGTATATATATATATATATATATATATATGTCTGAATCACTTTGCTGTATACCTGAAACTAATGCAACATTATAATCAACTATGTGCTTCAATTTAAAACATTTAAAAGAATGAATTCTAGTACAAGAAAATACGTTTATCTCTGATGCAGCAGACCTCTTCAGATCATAGATGAGCTGTTCGTCTCTTGAGACATGCCAGCCAATCCAAGTCCTCTACTTCAGGGAGCACAAATACCACACTCAGAGCACCAGGCCAGGAGACCCTGACCCCCCACCCTGTCCCCCTGCCAGTGCTGTGGCAGCACTCTCTGTGCTTTTGTATATGTCTCCCCACAGAGGTCTTGTCTGACTGCAAGGGCTGACCAAGGAGCCTTACATCTTGGTTAACTGAGATTGGCCTGTCAGATATATAGGGAATAGCCATAGGGAGTTCTGGAGTTTGGTATGTGTGCAGAATTCCTTCACTTTTTCACATCCCTTTTAGGATCAATGTATCATAGTGATAGCAGAAACACAGTCAAAACACTTAAATGTTTGGAGTTTAATGGCTTTTAGCTCATAATTGACCATCTTACCTAAAAGCCTTCTCAGTAATGGAACTCCTATGGCAATATCAAGCATTCTACTCTGCATTTAAGATTTCCATCTATCAAATCCTCTGAACGCCCATCATAATTCCGGGAGTGGGAGGGAGGTGGCAGTCTAGACTAAAATAACTTTTCAGCCTAGGGGGGTAGAAAGCCATCAGCAACTCTCCTGGAAACATTGCAGTCTTAACCATAGACAATGGAGGCTGTATAACTGGCATTCTAGCAGAAATAAAGGAGACATTGGCATCTGATATCAGATCCGCCTGTCTTATGACTAGCCTTGCTAAAGACTGCAGCAAGGCCAGCCAGAGTCAGACAGCTGCCTCTTGACAGTTGTTTTCAGCACGGCTGATGGTGTTAGATTCCACTCCCATCAGAGCTAGGAGAAGGGAAGCCCTGACTATTTATATACAAGAATCCAGAGATCTTATGCCTAATGCAGGTTATTGGAGTCTTAGTTTCACATCTACTCTTTCACTGATTATCAGGAGACCCAGGATCTAGCTTGTTCTGTAGCGAACTACCAGGGTGATCTTGGCCTTGTCATTTAATTTCGCTAGGCCTGGGTTTCCTCTTTTTTCAAGAAAAGAGATAATCCCTAAAATTCTGTGACTTTCCCATGACTTAACTAAAAATACAGTAGGTAGCACAAGTTTTCTCACCTCTAAACTGGGATTGATCAAACCTACAGGGTTGTGTACAGAAAAATAGTAACTTTGGAGAAACCTGGTAGATAGCACCTTTGCCGAGTAATCAAGGTTGATACCACCGGTAATAAAACGCATCAATATTAAGTACCCCCAGGTCTGATTTAATGTGAAGGGCACACATATAACCTCTGTGATATTCTTCTCGCCAAACCATTACCTCAGTCTAATCACCTGAAAATCAGACAAACTCAAGTTAGGGACATTCTGCAACATACCTGACAAGTACACTTCAAAAGTGCCAGGTTCAGGAGAGACAAAGACTGTGGAGCTGTCAGGGATTGGAGGACACCGAGGAGACGTGACAATTAAATGCGATGCAGATCAGGTTCTGCAAAAGAAGAGGGAAAAACTACATAGTGGGAACACTGAAAAAAATATAAATGTATCTTGTAGTTCAATTAATAGTACCTTACCAACATTCATTTCTGAGTTTTGGTCATTGTACCGTGGTTTCATAAGGTGTAAACATTAAGGGAGGCTATTGAAGGGTATTTGGGAACTCCGTGCTGTCTTTGCAATCCTTTTGAATGTCTAAAATTAAAAGTTTTAAAAACTATGTGAAGTACCTTGCTCACAGTAGGCATGTAATGAGTGGTAGGTGTTCTAATTATAAACGAATTTTTTAATTCCAACAGTGTTGAGTTAAAGAAATATTGGTGGGAGACAGTGATACACAATCATTAACTGCCTTGTTGGTATAATAGGAGTCATTCCAGCCACAGATACTGCATAAGTTAGGCTGAAATGTGGTATAAAAGCTAGTTCTTCATTCTTTTTTTTTTCCTTCATTTTTGAAGAGGCTTCCAGGAATTGAAATGTGCAGCTGTCTATATGCTCATTATCTGCCTTTGTTTGTGGGCTCAGATTGGATGTCTCACTGAGAGCATGAGTTTCTACAGCTGTGTAGATGAATGAACCTTGAGTCTGGACCTGCTACTCTGATAGGGGTTTTATCCACAACCATTGGTAAAGCAAACTGAATACCACCTTGCACGCTGTACGTTTGATATTCCCATCCTGCTATGGTAAGAGGCTGATCTCCATCACACACCTGTCTTCATTACCCACAGATGGAGCTGGGTGCTGGCTTAGACAGTTGAGGAAAGAAAGATCAGTTGTGTGTGGCCTGGAGACAGCTCCTCCCCCAGGGGCAAATCAGCCAAGATACTTTAATTGCACTGGCAAAGCAATAAGAAGCAGAAGAAATTTCTTCTCACACAGAGAAGTTTCATTCAACAGATATGCAACATATGTTTATTAAGAGCCTTCTATAGGCTTAACCCTGAGGGTGAAGTCAATCTTTTTGGAGGCTTTTTTAGTGTAGGCAGGTAGGCACATCACGTCTCTGGTTGGAGACTGTGACCACATGGTCCTGGTTTAACCCCCAAATAGTATTAACTTTGGTTCATCTCTAACAATTGTCAGCTACCAACTGGCACTTGCCACAGACACTTGCCATCTACCTCTACAAGGATTAAACCATGTGCTGTCGCAGCTGCTGACGTTCAATGCACCATGAAAGGAGTTCAGGGTGGAGAGCAGAAATAAAGCACTGTGCTCCAGTTGGGGAGGAGGGAAACTAGCAGAACAGGTCTTCAGATAGCTAGATATTTTCAGGAGCCAATTTTATAAGCCCAATTCTGGTATCTCTTCATATCTAGAAAAGCACTAAAATCCTTCATGGTAATGACTGTTCCTCATGTCTAGCAAAAGGCTTATGAGACTAGCATAAACCTTCTAGAAAAATATGTGCTTGATTGCATGTATTCCCCCTTCCAAAATCACATATATACTGACCCTCCCTGCCTCTTTGGAGCAATGTCTCAGAGCTATCTGAGGTGCTGTCTCCCCAGCTGCAATCCTCCTTTTGCCCAAATAAAAACTTAACTTGCAACTCTACTTTGTGCATGTTTTCTAATATGACACAATAACAACATTTATTATGTGCTTAAGACAATCCTGGCACTATTTTAAATGTTTTACACAGTTTGTTTAATTTTCACAACAACTCAATAACAGAATGACTACCATTATACCCATTTTATAGGCAAGAAGACTGAGACATCAGATGAAGAAGTAACCTAGTTAATCATGGAGAAGGGAATGACAACCAACCCCAGTATTCTTGCCTGGAAAATCCCATGGACAGAGGAGCCTGGCGGGCTACAGTCCGTAGGGTCACAGAGTCAGACATGACTGAGCGACTAACACACAGAATCCACCTACAGCTACACAGGCACAGCAAGGGAGCAGAAAGCCTGGACTTTGATCCTAGACATCAGCTTCAGATGCTCCCTCCTCTCTTCTACTCTTGAAGAGTAGCTGTCAAGACCCTTGGGCTTTTCTTTTCCTTGGAGGGATTGGAGAATAAGCTTACGGTTCCTACAAGCTGCAACTCCAGACCTAGGGCTCCTCAAAACTGCAACCCTGGGATAATGACCGTGGTAATTCTCCCTATTCCAGCTGTCACTTCCCCATTTCTCTCATAGCCTCTAGCCTTGGGCTGATGAGGTGGTCACATGGGGACAGGTGGACTGCAATCTGGGACTAGTTTCCACTCAGCCACACTTGGAATGTGGCCATCTCCTTACAGCCTGGGTGCTACCATGAGCAGAAGACAAGGTGGAGGCCAGGCAGGCAATTCCCTTCCCCAGAGCCACTTGTGCCCGAAGCTGCCTCTTTAGGTATCACAGGCCAGGACTTGACAGCCAACCTGGCTCAGTATCCAGTTCCAGCTTCTGACTCAGATGCCTAATGTGGCACGCCTGAATATGCTGTGCTCAGGTGCACTTTTTGTAGAGGATCTGGTCCCAGTGTTGATTTGGGGAGGTGGGGAGAAACAAGCGATGCCTAGGTCAAGAAGAGACCGGGATTTTCTCAGCTGAGGACTCTGCTGAGGGCATTTTCCACCCAGACGGTTTCACTGAACGCTGACATCAGAACATTCTAGAAGAGATACCAAATCAAGTCGAATGATGTTCTGATATCCTAGAATTTTTAAAAGTAAAAACCATGTTCTCAAAAATGCCTAGAATATTCTCCTAGAATTCAGTATCTCACATCCACGCTTGCCAGCTTTTCTCAATATTGTTCTCCATTAACCTGGTGGCCAATAGTTTGGTAGTCTGCTGATTCAATACTGCATCTGCCATTCTTTGCTAATTTTCAGTTTCAACTAACTAAAATATTCCCCTTTTATTTCCTGATAACATCAGCACTTCATGGCAACACAGGGACATCCATGACCAGGTCCTTCTCTCGCTACCACACAGTCTAGCTACACCATTCTCTCTTGCTCTCGCTCTCATACTCATGATCTTTCTCCATGTCTATTTTTGGTCTTCCTGGCTCAAGCTTTGGGCCACTGAAACACAAGCCTCACTCTCATTCTCTCCCTCTGGTATGTATGCTGCTGGTAGGAGCCCCCCAGGTAAAAACTGCTGCAGAAATCCTTTAGTGCTCCTTCCTCAGGAAAACTGATGCCTTCCGGACTACAGCTCAGTTTTTAAGCTGGATGACCTTCTGATGGGTTTTAAACTTCAAACTGGATGTGGACATTTTTCTCTCCGATGACAGAATCACTGGAACTTCCCCTTTGCAGTTGCTTCCTTTCCTTAAAGGTAGCTGAATCTTGCTGTCTTTGAAAACCTTTTCTTTCTAAATTTGCCTGTCATGCCGACCGTCATTAGCGCCTCTGTGGCCCCACGGACAGGGGCTGAGCCCAGGTCCCCAGGGCCCATCGCCCAGGCAGCCCAGGGCAAGGGCACCGAGGCAGGGGGTGGAAACCCAAGTGGCATCTACTCAGCCATCATCAGCCGCAATTTTCCCATTATTGGGGTGAAAGAGAAGACATTCGAGCAGCTTCACAGGAAATGTCTGGAAAAGAACGTACTTTTTGTGGATCCTGAGTTCCCACCGGATGAGACCTCCCTGTTTTATAGCCAGAAGTTCCCCATCCAGTTCGTCTGGAAGAGACCTCGGGTGAGTAGCTAACTCCTTGCTGCTTGGGTTTTTTTCCCTCAGAGAAAACCTCCTACTCAGCACCTCCCCACAGCACAGCTCCTGGGGGCACAGGGCACTGGGTGGAGGATCCTGGAGCAGCTCCATGGGGCTCTGTCCTCAGGGGAGGAGGGCTCATTCTCTCTCCTTGCTCTCTTTCTGAAAAAAAAATCTTGTTTTTTTACAAAAGCAATTGGAACTCAATTTAATTCACCCTATAAAAAGGAAATATTCCTTTCCCAGAACAAATTCCAAACTGGAATATCCAAACAGCTTCCAAAATTCTGACCTGGAGAGGAGTCCAGATCTACTCTCTGTTGGGTGTCCTGCATCTTATTAGGATTTTTTTCACTCCCTCACTGGAGGGTGAAAATTGTGATGTTCATTTTAGTTTGCCAGTGACCATGTGGTTCTGAAATACAGAGTCCTGAAAAGAGGAGAGTAGCAGTGAAGACTACT
Organism: Antilocapra americana; assembly: GCA_007570785.1. Lineage (NCBI taxonomy): Eukaryota > Metazoa > Chordata > Mammalia > Artiodactyla > Antilocapridae > Antilocapra > Antilocapra americana. Next base: position 11,717,977 of record ML664176.1, on the reverse strand, counting down.
TTTTCAAACACAAAATGTTAGGATTAGAAAGAGAAGCCCTAGCTATCATTTGTCCTCACCTCCTGAATGAGGAATAAAGACACACCACAGCAAGGCTTATTCAGGACACGCATGACAGCCTGGATGAAAACCTTTTCTCTGTTAATGGCTCTTCCAGCCTCTGGCTTCCATGTACAGTGATCTACCAGAAGGCAAGTCACTTTTCCCGGGCTTCCTTCTGTGATCACACCTCTGGCATGACCCTTTCTTTAATTCAATAAATATTTTCAAACATCTTCTAGAGCCAGAAACCAGGCAAGCAACTGTGGAGTCAGCGTAAATAAGAAAAACAAAAATCCCTGCTCTCCTGCAGCCAAGAGTCCTGAGGGCAAGACATGCTTTGAACAAGACAAGTAAGTTTCAGGAGACAACGTTCAGGGTGCTATGGGATCAGAAGGCAAGGAGAGTTAACCTTGGCCAGAGAGAGAGAGCCCCTCCCGAGGAAACCATGTTATCTGAGTGCTGTTTATTAGCTTCATCAGGTTAAACTGGATAAGCTTCACTGTAGTGTGTCTTTATTTCCTCATTCAGAAGGTGAGGACAAATGATGGCTAGGGCTTCTCCTTCTAATCCTAACATTTTGTGCTTGAAAAAGTAATCTTCGCTGCCATTCTTTTTCCAGGGCTCTGTATTTCAGAACCACATGGCCACTGGCAAACTAAAAAGAAGCACTGGGACCCGGTGCTATTCATGAGCCACGTGTTTCTTTTTAACCCGAGATGAAATAGCCAGCAACCCTGTCTTCACGCTGTGTATTCCACAAGGGCCCCACTCCCCACCTGCCAGTGCTGTGGTCAGGTCCATGACTGTCCTGAGGGCCCTCGGTTTAGAAGAGAGGAATGGAAAGAACTTCATTCCCCAACCCAGTCACTTCCCAGTACACTGGGACACATCACATCCCTGCTGAAATTTCTTTAACAACACTGCTCTCCCTACCCCCACCCACAGGCCTTGAGATCAAACTCCCTACCTGGGGGATTGCCTCGCCTCTAGCCAGCCCGGCCTCCCTGTCCATCTCTCCTTCACCCCTCCCCTGGACCCTGACACACTCAGCTGCTCTGTTGTCCCAAGTCTTCTCATACCTCTCAGCCTTTGCTCCTGCTGTCTGTCTACCATGCCCTTCTTGTTTTTATCTGCTTTGTTCTTCCTTACCCTCGCTGTAAAGCCCTGCTCAGTTATCACTGCCTTCCAGCTCTCTCGGGCTTTCCCATCAGCTGAGGGGGGGGGGGGGCATTCTCATTCCTCTTTGCAGCCCTCACCCTGCAAAGCACCTGGCCCACAGTAGGCACCCAGCTGCTGGTGGTGAATGAAAACCCGCATCACAGAGCCTTGACCTCTGAAAGAGGACAATCCTGTGTTCCAACCTAGTAGTTCCTAAAAGCGTTTTCTAACAGTACATGCAGAGACAAGAACCCAAAAAACTTACAAATACTGCTTTTAGTGAAATTGTTGGTGGATTTTAGCCTTAAAACTTAGACCTACACGTTAATAAAAAGGCTTTTAATGGGTCTCGAATGCTCTAGGCCCTAGAGGGGTCCTGGAACAAACTGTCATTGTCAGTGTGAAAGGAAGGCCATGAGAAGCCGTGTCCTAGAGTGTGTTCCCACCACCATCCCCCCACCCCCAAGTCCGGAACTTTGTACTGTCTCTAAAGGTTCAGATGGCAAAGCCCACTCTCGTTAAAATGTCCCTATTTCCTCTGAAGTTAAGTTTTGGGGAACACTGCCTCTTGGGTTCATTGGTATAAGCTAGAATACAGAATTAGAGATGGTCAGCCTTGGAATATCTTGGAGATGTGGGCCAGCCCCTTCACCTACAGGTGACGTGATTAAGGTCCAGAAAGGACATGTGACTTATCTACAGTTGCACAGCAATGAGATTGAGACTGAACTACTGCGCTGACTAGAACTTTCTGAAATGTAAAGCACTTCTTGGAGACATAAGTTTTTCCGTGCGTCTCATAGATGTAGTGACCTTTGTCAGGCTCAGACAGTCTGAAAAGGGGACTATATCCTATGAGAGGCCCTTCCTGCTTTTACTATCAAAAGCGCAGAGTCAGTCAACACCAATCTGAATTTTTATTCACAATCAAGTATTGCTTATTACAATCAGATGGTGATGATGATGATAAAAGCGAGAATTCCTCATGACAAACTTTGATTCTAGTGAAGCTAAACAGCTGCATGTCAACCTTTTCCTCTTAAGAGAGACACAGGCCACCGCACCCTCCTGCAATCTCTCCTCACCCTCACACCAGACACAGCCTCACTGCCTTTCCCCCTCTAATAGACAGCATCACACACTGAGTCTCCAAACCAAACAATCTGATTCCTCCAGGCTTTACTTACAGCATCTATTTCTAGGATCAGAAAGCAACCAAACCTTACACCACTTCCCAATTGTTAAGCCAAATTTTCTTGATGACAAACCCCCGGACAAAGAAGAATGGCTCTAGAAAGGGCTTCTGGGAGACTGATGACTCTTGGCCAGCATCACTGGGGACAGGGGTGGAGTGAAACCCGTGTTCCATTCCACGCGGTGGGGGCTGCAGTTACACAATGTTTCTGCCCTCTCTCCTCCCCTGGGGGTGGGGCGAGCGGGGAGGGCGGGTTCGTAAAGAGAACACGACCTAGGAAGCCCAACACTTTGCTTTCTTTTTCCTCCTGGGAACAAGCTACCTGCTGTTCCTTGTGGCAGGTTTCCCAAAGGCAGGTCCCTGAGGAGAGTCCTCAGACTCCCTGAGATTCATACATACTGGCGAATAGTATGATCACAATTAACCCTAAGAACTCACCACAACGATAACTATTCTGTGTGCTTCCGTACGTTAACTCATTTCATCTTCACGACAACCCTGAGAGGTGAGTACTATTATTGTTACCAGGCATTCTGGCTATAGAAACTTAACTCTTTAAAAACAAAATCTAATTGTGGGCTTTCGAAGGCAAGATCAGACTTATGAACAATATATGTAGCATTTTCGACTCCCACCTGCCTTACACATTTGTCTCATTTATCCATTGGTTCAAAACTCAGGCACAGAAGTGGGCTGTCATTTACTGGGCTCTCCACAAGCCACAAAAGGAACTGGGCAGTGTCTTAGTGGTTTTGGGCCTTGGAAGCAGCGGCCCCTGTGAGCTGGAGGTAGAATGGCACAGTGGCTAAGAGCCCAGTCCTGACCCGAGGTCAAATTCTGACCCTGATGCATAACACTTGGGTAATCTTGGTCACGTACTCTTCTCTTTGCCTGTCACAAATTCCTCTATCAGAAAAATGAGAAATAATCCTAATAAAAGGTCCCATCTCACAAGGTTGTTGTGAAGATTGAGTTAATCCACACCAAAGACTTACGGGTGCCTGGCACGTGGGGGAGTGCCCGTGGATTTAAAATGCTCCCGATATGACTAGCTGTGCAGCCTCTAAAAAGGGCAGTGTCAGAAACATCTTTCCAGCTTCATCTGTGTCTAGACCAACAAGATACTAGTCACAGTAATGTATTTGAGTACTTTGTGCCTGATCTAAATGAAGTGGGCTACCTACCCTGAAGATTTATGTGTGAACCATCCCCTGTGGGCAGGCAACTGCTTGTCCTTTTGGGTGATTCCAGTCATCCCCCATCAAATACAGAAGTGCGTTTGATTGTGAAATGTGAGTGCCTCATGGGAGTGTGAAGGGGACCACATAATAGGGGACCACAGTGCCCTGGGGAACATGGCTGCTCACTCAGCGACTAGCTCTAGCAACTTCGGGACTAAGGAGGTGAGCAAATGTTCCCATTTCCCCATCTGCTTTTGCCTCGTGCATTCCAGGTTATTTCTCCATTCTCTCCTGCAACCACTTAAAATCAGGGACAACTTAGATCCCTTTTGCTTTTGGAGGGGAGAGGCATGAGGGGCCAGCTGCAAGTCCTTGTGCAACTGGTGCCCTCCTTACCCTTGGGAATGTGGGACCCCCAAATCACTCCACAGTGACGCAGAGGCCCATGAACGAATTCTCCCTTGAGAAGCAGCATCTCCCTTCCTGGTGCCTCTGCCTTCTAGGCCAAGGTCCCTCCATAGGCAAGTTGACTCACATCCTCTTGTGGCGTAGGGCAGAAGGGTTCTGTGTGGTGCAGACCCTCCAAGTCAGCTCAGCTCACTAAGGCCTTCAGCAGCAGGGACTGGCAACATGTTCCTGAGCCTCCCTTGTCTCTGACCCTAGCTAGTCAGAGTTTCCTTTCAGTAAATTCCATCTCATTCCAGCCCCACCATAACCTGGATCCCAGAGAAGGAGGAGTCAACTCTATTTGGGAGCCAGGTTAAGTCAGACTTCAGGTTAAACCGCACTTGATGGATTCAGCCTCAGTGTCTCTTGGCTCTGCCAGGAGAGGTTATAGCCTATTTGGGCCTCCCCTTCACAGCCGAAGTCAAAACTGCATCATTGACATACTATAATTGCTCTTCAGTTGCTTTTGAAGTCCGACTCTTTGAGGCCCCATGGACTGAAGCCCACCAGGCTCCTCTATCCATGGGACTTCCCAGGCAAGAATATTGGAGTGGGTTGCCATTTTCTTTTCCTGGGGATCTCCCCAACCCAGGGATTGAAACTATGCCTCCTGCTTGGCAGGCAGATTCTTTACCATCTGAGCCACCAGGGAAGCCCTCATTGATATACAGCCACTTCTAATGTATCCCTTCAGCTCTTCCCCTAGGAAATCTGTTTTCCCTTCCTTCTCTGCCCTCTAAGCTCCTAGGATTGACAGCTGGGATTCTGCATTTTCCCTGAGCCACTTTCTGCTCAGCCTTCTTTGTTTCCACTGGCTCTTGGGAGTTGGGAAAATTAACCACTTTCCCTGATCTCCAGATCTAGCACTCTATAATTTGCTGGCAGTAGCTGGGCCTCTAGCCGTAGGCTGCCCAGTTACCTTTTCCTCTCAAGTCCTATTCCCATGCCATCTATTCAGGGCCCAACCCTTTGCCAATTTAGAGCTGGGTCTCAGCTTCACCCACCTGTGTCTGCCTTCCCTCTAACCTGTTGTTATTATTACAGCCCCATATCCAATTGTGCTTTGCCCTGTTAGTCTAACCTGGCTCTCAGCCTTGCTCTTCTGCACTCCTTGGGTCAGCTTCTTCCCTCTTCCTAGACCTGAGGAAACTTCTTTCCCAGACAGACAAAAGTCCGTTTGTACTCTGAAAAGGCAACTTTGTCTCCTTATAGTTCCAAACCTGGAAATTTCTTGAATTACACTCTTTTTAAGGATAGAGTTTAGATAAGTTTTTCAAGCTGTAATTTATCATGAACTGTCTTTCACCAAGTCTAGAAGATTCTGATGCTGGTACTTTATTGATCTTATCAGAGGGTATCCCCGGAAGATCACAACCACCACCCAGCTGAATGCAATTAAAGAAAGTTTCTAATTTAATATGTGTCACAATTTCAGGAATATTAAAATATGAGGGGGGAAAAGTGCCCTTAGAATGCAGAAATAAGACAAATAAGACCCTTTTTCTCCTCAGAGTTCTGCCATCCCCTTCATACTCCTCTTCCCAAACCATTTCTTTCTCCTGGGCTCCTATCATCCTGAATCCAACCCCTGAAGCTGGACTTTGCTGTGGTCTGTCTGACCTGGTCTCCTGCCCCTTCCCAAGTCCCCACTATCCAGGGAGAACTAACTTCTCCCTGTCCCAAGCTGTTACACCAGACAAAATTTTAAAATAAAATAGGACTTCCCTGGTGGTCTAGTGGGCTTCTCTGGTAGCTCAGCTGGTAAAGAATCCGCCTGCAATGCGGGAGACCTGGGTTCGATCCCTGGGATGGGAAGATTCCCTGGAAAAGGGAAAGGCTACCCACTCCAGTATTCTGGCCTGGAGAATTCCATGGACTGTGGTCCAGTAGTTAGGGATCCACACTTCAATGCAGGGGGCATGATTCAATCCCTGGTTGGGGAACTAAGATCCCACATGCTGCATGGCACAGTCAAAAACTAAACTAAAACTAAAATAAATCATTACATTCTTCAGGTTTGGTCTTGTTACCACCACAAAATTATCTTTGATATTTCATACATGTTTATCCAAATGTGCTTTTATACATGAATCCTCAGCCTCGTCGAATTTTCAGCTTCTCTCTTCAAGAGGAAAACACCCAAGGAAAATGTAGGAAGATTCTGGTAGTCACAGGAAGGGGGCTGTACATGGTTGTTTTCTGGGGGGAAAGAGGAAAAAAAGAAAAATGCTGATTTACATACAAGAGGAAGGAGAGCTAGAACAGAAACCAAAGTGGGGTGGAGGAAGCAACAAGGAAGGAGGCTTCACCTGCCAGGGTAATCCCCCCGACTTGACCTGAACCTCAAAGATCCCTTTATTGATGAACTTGTGAAATGCTGGAGGCAAGTATGTGACTTTTCTCAGTAAAGGATGGAGGTTAGTGTTTAGATTTTCACAAGCTGGTTTGGGCCAGCACACCTGCAAATTAGAATGTGGAAAGCACAGGAATGGGGGGACAAGGAGGGCCTGACCTCTCAGAGGCTGTGAATGGGGGTTCAAGATCTCTAAGGAACCACGAGGCCTCAGCTCACACCTGGGAAGCATTCTACTTTTTTTTTTAAAAAAGCTGATACTTCTTTACCATTTTCATCCAAACTTCAGATTTAAATAATCAAGATAGAACTTTTAGAAGTGTATTATGTACCCCCAGAGCACAAGGAATATATAGTATATATTAAACAGGAGTATAAAAATTGTTATTAAAAACTCCTTATAAATCATAGAATTGAAAATGTTTGGGAACTACTGCTTTCCATCACTCCAGGAAGAGGGGCTTCATTCTGATGTTAGGATTTTGAAGGGGAAACGAAGTCCCCATCTCCTTCCTACATTAACCTTTCATAGTCTGAAAGTTCATCCTTATTTCTAGCCACAACTTTTCTGGCCACAATTTTAGCACAATTATATCAGGCTCTGACCCAGCAGACAGTGAAACAGAGTCACCTGATTTCCTCTATATAGTAATTCTCTCTATTTGTGAATAATGCCATCCTTCCTTTAGTTGCTTCAAATCGTCATAAAATTCCTCTGACTCTAGAGGAATGTGGTTCCCCCCCCCCCCCCCGGAGATGTCAATGCTATGATCCATGATTAGTTGACCCTTAGGGCTTCTTTATTTGTGAATTTACCTATTCACTGAAATTTATTTATAACCCCTAAGTCAATATCCATAGGGCTTCTTGAGTCATTTGCTGGCATATGTAGGGCAGTGAAAAATTTGTCTCCCTCCATACACATCCCTAGCTGAAGTCAGACAAGGTGGCCCTCTGCCTGCTAGTTTCAGCTCTCAGAATGTAAAGAGTCCTTCTCATAGTCTGTTTGGTGTTACGTTTTTTTCACATTTCTGTACTTTTGATTGATGATTTCTTTTTAAAATGCTTCCCACGTGCTGTGCTAAAGTACCATTTAGTGTTCTAAAGTGCAAGAAGGCTGTGATGTGGGATGTGTGATTAGGGAGAAAATACATGTGTTAGATAAGCTTCATTCAGGCATGAGGTATGGTGCTGTCAGTTCCATGTTAATGAATTAATAACACATATTAAATACGATGTTTTTAAACAGAAACACATAAAATAAGGTTGTATATTGATGGGTTGATAAAAATCTTGTGATCAGAGACTCCCAGGAATCTAATACTGTATTTCCACCAGGTATGATGACTCAGTATTCACTAACTGAACATTCACAGTGAATTTATAGAACGTAACTACCATGGATAATGAGAATCAACTCTCTTCCTATGTTCTCCCTATTCCTGAGGATCACAGCTTGAAAAAATATCCTATGAACAGTGTGATCAATGTTTTAAAAAACATATTTTAATCCATTGCAGTCATTATTATTTTTGATGTTCAAATTGTCCCATCTTCAGACAGTGTTGCCTGTACCACTTGACACGACAACATTCATCTTCAACTGCTTCCTTGTTTTCTAGCCACAACAATAACTTTAACTCCAGGCTTGTCTTGGACTGGGGTTAAAGAAAAGGAGTGAAATGTAGAACACAGCTGACCATTGACTTCCTAGGGCCCAGTGCTTGCCCTTTACATCAGCACTCTGGATTTGGAAGCTTTCTGACAACCTGTCGGGCCACCGGAGGCCTCTTGCTCTAATGACCGCTGCCACTGCCCATCGCCGCTAAAATTAACACTCGACCCTGTGTGACTTCCCTACGGGGGTGTCACATGACCTGAGTTACTCAATTCTGAAAAGAAGAAATCTTATTTTGGCACAAAATAAATTTACTGCATTCCAGTGTGAGAAGAGAAGGAGGATACCGAGCCATAGCGACACCGAGGCTGTCTGCAGTGAGCACTCTGTCCCCGGGTCTAGGACCCAGTCGCTGTGCAGCTGCTTCTCTCAGGATGAGCATCTTTCCAGTGAACCTGGCTGGGAGGAGGTCTTCTTCTAATCTGTTTTAGTGTCATCACCTGTCAGACAGTTGAGAGAGAAGTTGCATCACCGGACTAACCATAAAGAGGAAGAACTGGGGGCATGGTGCAGAGTGGTTAAGTCAGATGGATTTAGAAGCAAACAGACCTGGTCTGAACCCTGACTCTGTCCCTAGCAAGTCACATAAAGTTTCCAAGCTTTTAGTTTCTTTTCTGTAATGCAGATAGTGATACTCTAATCAAATGGCTGTTCTGAGGCAGTATCCATAAAGTCCAAGTAGGTGCTCAAGGTAAGGCAGCAGTTACTATCAGGATAGGCAGCAAAGGGGGTGCACATGCTTTCAAGTCAAAGAAACTGCATTCATACCCCAGCCCTGCCTTTTACCAGTGTGACCTCAGGCAAGTTACTGACCTTTCCCAAGGTCTTGATTTCCTCACCTGTGAAAAGAAAACCAAAGTTCCTACTTTCTTAGAGTTGTTGTAAGGATTAAATGAGATACTGATTATGACTTGCTTAGCACAATGGATTAAGAAGTACTGATGATGGTAATTGAAAGGCAAAATGAGGTACCCAACTGAGAGTCAGCCCTCTCTCTAAGCAGAAATCAGTCATCATAGTACCATCCTGGAGTGCCAGTGGGGGCCATGAGTTTCAGTGAAAGTGACAGTCCTATAAATAATTTTTAGGACTGCTTCCCATTATATCCCCATAAGACAGCAGCTTTTCCCAGAAGTCATAATGGGGACAGGACTCTAGACATCATGGGAGGAATAAGCTGAAATAACTCAGTAGTATCATGCTGCAAATGGGAGGGACAGAGACAGAAATAGCCAAGAAATGTACGAGAAGATGCATTTTGTTGATTATGAACAAGGAAGAGAATTGTCCATAATTCATGTAGTTCTTGAAGATTTGTTATCTTTATTGTTTTTGTTGTTGTTTGGTCACTCAGTCATGTCCATTTCTGTGGGACACCATGGATTGCAGCACGACAGGCTTCCCTGTCCATCACCAATTCCTGGAGCGCTCAAACTCAAGTCCATTGAGTCAGTGATGGTATCCAACTTTTGATCCTCTGTCGTCCCCTTCTCCCCCTGCCTTCAGTCTTTCCCAGCATCATGGTCTTTTCTAAGGAGTCAGTTCTTCACATCAGATAGCCAAAGTATTGGAGCTTCAACTTCAGCATCAGTCCTTCCAAAGAATATTCAGGGCTGATTTCCTTTAGGATTGACTATTTTGACCTCCTTGCAGTCTAAGGGACTCTGAAGAGTCTTCTCCAGCACCACAGTTCAGAAGCATCAGTTCTTTGGCGCTCAGCTTTCTTTATGGTCCAAGTCTCACATCCACACATGACTACTAGAAAAACCATAGCTTTGATAGACAAACCTTTGTTAGTAAAGTAGTGTCTGCTTTTTAATATGCTGTCTAGATTGGTCATAGCTTTTCTTCCCAGGAGCAAGCATCTTTTAATTTCATGGCTGCAGTCACCATTTGCAGTGAATCTGGAACCCAAGAAAATAAAGTCTGTCCACTGTTTCCCCATCTATTTGCCATGAAATGATGGGACTGAATGCCATGATCTTAGTTTTCTGAATGTTGAGCTTTAAGCTAACTTTTCACTCTCCTCTTTCACTTTCATCAAGAGGCTCTTCAGTTCTTTTTCACTTTCTGCCATGAGGGTGGTGTTATCTGCATATCTGAGGTTACTGATATTTCTCCTTGCAATCTTGATTCCAGCCTGTGCTTCATCCAGCCCAGCGTTTCTCAGGATGTACTCTGCATAGAAGTTAAATAAGCAAGGTGACATGTACAGCCTTGTCATACTCCTTTCCCAATTTGGAACCAGTCCATTGTTCCATGTCCAGTTCTAACTGTTGCTTCTTGACCTGCATACAGATTTCTCAGAAGGCAGGTAAAGTGGTCTGGTATTCCCATTGCTTTAAGAAGATTCCACAGTTTGTTGTGATTCACACAGTCAAATGCTTTGCCGTAGTCAATAAAGCAGAAGTAGATATTTTTCTGGTATTGTCTTGCTTTTTCAATGATCCAGTGAATGTTGGCAATTTGATCTCTGGTTCCTCTGCCTTTTCTAATCCAGCTTGAACATCTGGAAGTTCTCAGTTTATGTACTGTTTAAGCCTAGCTTGGAGAATTTTGAGCATAACTTTGCTGGTGTGTGGGATGAGTGCAGTTGGGTGGTAGTTTAAACATTCTTCGGCATTGCCTTTCTTTGGGATTGGAATGAAAACTGACATTTTCCAGTCCTGCAGCCACTGCTGAGTTTTCCAAATTTGCTGGCATATTGAGTGCAGCACTTTCACAGTATCATCTTTTAGGATTTGAAATGGCTTAGCTGGAATTCCATCACCTCCAGTAGCTTTGTCCATAGTGATACTTCCTAGGGCCCACTTGACTTCACATTCCAAGATGTCTGGCTCTAGGTGAGTGATCACACGGTCATGATTATCTGGGTCATGAAGATCTTTTTTGTATAGTTCTTCTCTTGCCACCTCTGCTTCTGTTAGGTCCATACCATTTCTGTCCTTTATTATGCCCATCTTTGCATGAAATGTTCCCTTAGTATCGCTAATTTTCTTGAAGAGATGTCTAGTCTTTCCCATTCTGTTGTCTTCCTCTGTTTCTTTGTATTGTTCACTGAAGACTTTTTTCTCTCTCCTTACTATTTGGAACTTTGCATTCAAATGGGTATATCTTTCCTTTTCTCCTTTGTCTTTCACTTCTCTTTTCTTCTCAACTATTTGTTGTCTCTTCTCAGACAACTATTTTGCCTTTTTGCATTTCTTTTTCTTTGGGATGGTTTTGATCACCACCTTCTGTACAATGTTATGATCTTCCATCCATAGTTCTTCAGGCACTCTGTCTATCAGATCTAATCCTGTGAGTCTATTTGTCATTTCCACTGTATAATCATAAGGGATTTGATTTAGGTCATACCTGGATGGTCTAGTGCTTTTCCCTACTTTTTCAATATAAGTCTGAATTTTGAAATTAGCTAAGTGAACAATATTTATCCAATTATACTAAAGTAAATACTGATTTTTAATTTCTCTAAAATTTATGACTTTATTTTGCAAAGATGATGGGCAGAGCATAATGTGAGAAACTTAAACCTCATTCCCCCAAGTAGGAACTCTATTGATACTTTTTAAAGATAGTAAATTATAAAGTAATAATATAAGCATATTATTTAAAAACGTAGAGGTAAATACCAGAAAAAGTAGCTAAAAGAATTAAAAGTGGCTGTCTCTGAGGTGAGGAATTTGCAGGGCAAGAGACTGCTCTTCCCCTAAGTAACTTTTGTTTGATTTTTTTTAAACTTTATTCATGTAAAAATAAAATTATTTCTTAAAAAAAAAAAACTGACCTCAAAAAGTATTTTGATGATATTCACAGGCAGTTCAGGGTTACGTCTTCAGGCTTCCACACTACAGGGGGCACAGTTTTGATCCATGGCCAAGGAATTAAGATCCCACATGCTGCTGAGCATGGCCAAAAATAAAAAATAATAACAGTAAATTTAAAAAAATTATAATAAATTTAAAAAATTATTTTGAGCTGTTATAGTAATCATGTAAAACTAATGCCATAGTTTCAAACACTAGTGAACATAGAATCTCCACATGTGTTTATTTAAATTGCAGAGTCCATGACCCCTTCCAAGAGGATCTGAATCCTTAGGTCTGGGGTGAGCCCTGGGAATCTGCACTTTTAAGTGGCATCCCAGGTGATTCTCATGTAGGTAGTCCAAAGATCACACACTGAGGAACACATAGTAAACAAAGACTGATGAGCCCACACAAATGGACAGGGAGATGCATCCTCCTGACGGACAGACTGCCAGAATGGAGTTTCCACCTGGGCCAGCTCCTTGTATTCACACTCGAACCACCCGTTGAGCATGGCAAAATTTTGAAAAAGCCAAGATTTCATGTGAATATAATTCTGACACACATTTATCCTCCTTCCAGGTCCACTATGTTCTCTGCCTCAAAGGTCTTGAACTCATAACAGTGTGTGTTGGTTCACAGCCACGAAAACCCACTTTCACAGGGACTTTCATCCGAGGTCAAGCTACCTACCCTCTAGGTTCCTCTCACAGATTAGAGTCCTGAAATGGTCAGTCAAGGTCTTTGAGGGGATGGGGCAGGGACATAGGAGAATGAAGGCTTCATTAACCTCAGACAATGACCCGGAGCAGATTCCTCCTATGCATTCAGCAGCCTGTATAGGATTAGTGTATACAGCATGTTTCGAAGGCCCCATGCTATATCCCATTGGCCGCCAGTGTTAAAGGCCTGAATGCCTTTTGCTGAGGCAGGGTAAGCCTCTCTGTAACTATATTTTCTCTTTTTAAAGAAAGAATCCCAGCAAGGCTGATGGAGGTAGCCTGAAGGTCTGTAGGCCTTGTGGCCTGTCCTGGGACTGTCCCTGGCTCTCTTGCTCCCCTTGCCGGCTCCCTGTCTGACTGGCATGGTGGTGCCCCTTGACCGTGGGCTCAGGGGCCTCCAGCCAAAGCTGCTGACTCTGACCACGGCCTTTCTCTGGGCTGTGTTCATTTGCATCGCGCTGCTGAGGGTGGAGGAGCTATATAGGCTCCAGCCCATTCACGGGAGGATTAGGCCTGGACCGAGGGCGCAGCAGGAAAGAGGCCACAGCAAAGGCCCAGTTCCACTCCATGGGCGATCACCATGCCCTACCTGCTGCCAGGATTCTTCTGTGACCGTGTGATCCGTGAGAGGGACAGGAGGAGCGGAGAGGGCACTGCCACACAGCCCATCAAGTATGAGGGGCAGGATTTTGTTGTCCTCAGACAGCGGTGCCTGGCTCAGAAGTGCCTCTTTGAAGACCGTGTGTTCCCAGCCGGCATCCAGTCCCTGGGCTCCCATGAGCTGAGCCAGAAAACCAAGATGAAGGCCATCATGTGGAAAAGGCCAAAGGTAGGGATAGGAGGAACAGGACAGAAGACAGCTCCTGGGGTTGGGAGATCAAGTGATCCAGAGCCTGAGACCAAAGATCCTGGATCTGACCAGGTGGCTTATTGACATACTCCTGCCCCCAAATACTTTCCTGCTTCCTTCTGAAACTGGAGCTGTTATTTTCTATTCCTAAACGAGAGACTATTTAATACTTTATAAATGCCTGAGACTGTAAATATTTTTGAGAGAGCTAATACACTGACTTAAATTCATAGTAAAACAGTAAGGAATCATTATCGCATCTCTTCTCGAGAGCAGGTATTCTGGGGTGGGAAAGTGGAGTGGTGAACAAAATTAGGGCTCACAGTTACAAAAGGAGGTCCATGGAAGGTGGTGAAAAGTTATGGAATAGGAGGTGGCAGGAGGCTGGAGATTTGTCTTCTTAACTGTTTGCCTAAGGCTGGTTCATTAGTGATATGTCACTTCTGTTTAAATAAAAAGGTCCTTGCTGACCTGCCATACTGCTTACTAGGAGAAGCAGTTTGCTCAAGGATGCCGTACAGCCCGGCAACTGAAGAGCCCGTTTGTTTCAACTGTATTCCGCTACTCTGTGCTTCTCGAAGTGTGGTCTTTGGACTACCTGCATCAGAATCACCTGGGATGCCAGTTTAAAATGCAGAGTCCTAGGGCTAATCCCAGACGTATCTATATTTCTGTATTTAACTGACTGTATTTATAGTAAGTGAAACACAAGTTCATAGTGACTTATACCAAAATATTTCTCTTTGTGTACGTATGACTTTTATATACTAACTTTTTATCTTTCAACTGTGCTATATTTCCTTATTAGTTCCAGAAATGTGTTTTTCTTTTTGTTATTTGTTCAGGATTTTCTCCATAGACAATTACATCATCTGTGAATGAAGAGTTAATTTCTTCCTTTCCAATCTTTATAAATTTCCTTTTCTCGTTTTATTGCATTAGCTAGGATTTTCAGTATGATGTTGAGTAAGAGTGGTAAGAGGACTATGGCTGATTCATATTTGGCAGAAAACAAAACTCTGTAAAGCAATTATCCTTGAATCAAAAAAGTAAATAAATTGTTTAAAAAGGAGAAAAAAGAGTGGTAAGAGGAGACATTTTGACTTGTCCCTAATCTGAAGGAGAAAGCATCTCTTTTCTCAACATTAAATATGATTATAATTGTAGGTCTCAAAAAAAAAGTACATTTTCTTTACCAACTTTAGGACATTCCCCTCTGTTCTGAAGAGTTTTTATCATGAATGGGTATTGAATTTTGTCAAATGCTTTTTGTGCATCAATTGATATGATCATTGATTTTTCTTCTTAGCCTGTTGTGATGATTGATTTTCAAATGTTAACCAGTGTTGCATACCTGGAATAAATCCCACTTGTCTGTAGTGTATAATTTCATTTATACTTTGTTGTTTTTGAGTTACTAATTTTTCTGAGGATTTGGTTTTATTTTCTTAAGAGATATTGGTCTGTAGTTTTACTTTGCAATGTCTTTTTCTGAATTGAGTATTAGGGTAATATAAGCCTCATAGAATGAGTTATGGAATGTTCCCTCTGCTTCTATTTTTCTGGGGGGTTTTGTAGAGAACTGGTATCATTTCTTCCTGAATGTTTGATACAATTCACCAGTAAAATTATATGGATCTGGTGCTCTTTTTTTTGGAGGGTTATTGATCATTGAACAAATGTCTTTAACAGGTATAGATAGCCATATTCAGATAATCTATTTGTCCTTGTGCATGTTTTGGTAGTTTGTGTCTTCTAGGAAATTAGTATGTTTTATCTAAGTTACCAGATTGTGTGGTCATAGAATTGTCTGTAGTATTCCTTTATTATCCTTTTAATGTCCGTGGGATCAGTAGTAGTGATCTCTTCATTTTTGATGTTGGTAATCTGTATCTTCCCTTTTTTCCCCTTGGTTAGCATGGCTAGAGGCTTATTAATTTTATTGACCTTTTCAAGAACCAGTTTTTGGCTTTGTTGAGTCTCTCTATTGTTTTGCTATTTTCAGTTTCATTGATTCTGCTCTTATTATGTCTTTTTTTCTACTTGCTTTGTGCTTAAATTTTTTTTCTTTTTCTAGTGTCCTAAGGTAGAATATTGGTATTGATATCAGATCTTTCTTCTTTTCTAATATATATATTTAATATTGTACATTGCCCTCTGAGCCCTGGTTTCACTGTATTCCACAAATTTTGATGTTATAGTTTTATTTAGTTCAAAATAATTTGTAACTTCTCCTGGAACTTCTGTCTTGACTTGTGTGTTATTTAGAAATGTGTTGTTTAATTTCCAAATAATTTGGGGTTTTTCAGTTATTTTATTATTGCTTTCTGTTTTCATTCCACTGTCATCTGAAAACATACTTTGTATGTTTTATATTTTTTGAAATCTGTCAATGTGTGTTTTATAACCCAGAATGTGGTCTTAGTGACTCTTCCATGTGATATTGAGAGCAGAAATGGGTATTCTTCTTGCAACCCCATAGACTGTAGCCCGCCAGGCTCCCCTGTCCATGGCATTCTCCAGCAGGAATACTAGAGTGGGTAGCTATTCTCTTCTCTAGGAGATCTTCCTGATACAGGATTGAGCCTGGGTCTCCTGTATGGCAGGCTGGTTCTTTACCATCTGAGCCACTGGGGAAGTCCATATATGCAGTCTAGTACCTTATAATAGAAAATATGCAATTTGTCCCTTCCTTCCCTTGAGATATTACTATCACGCATTTCACTTACCATATGCTATAAGTACTCAACATGTTGTTGGTTTTATTACTTTAAATAAAGTTATCTTTAGATTAAGAAAAATAAAAGCTTTATTTTACCTTCATTTATGCCTTCTCTGATTCTTTTCCTTTTTTAATATAGGTCCAGGTTTCTGTTCTAAATTATTTTCTTCCTCCTGAAGGAGCTTCTTTTAACCTTCCTTGCAAGGCAAGTCTTCTGTAAATGAATTCCCTGCAGTTTTATTTGTCTGAAAAGCCTTTAATTCTCCTTCAGTTTTTAAAAAATTCATTAATTTTTGGTTGCATTGGGTCTTAATTGTGGCACACAGGATCTTTGTTGTGGTACACAGGTTTCTCTCTAGCTATGGAACACAGGCTTAGTTGCCCCATGGAATGTGGGATCTTAGTTTCACAACCAGGGATCAAACCCACATCTCCTGCACTGTAAGGCAAATTTTTAACCACTGGACCACCAGGGAAGTCCCTGTCCTTCAGTTTTGAAAGATTAATGCTCTGCATATAGAATGCTAGGTTGATGGGTTTTTCTCTCAACAATTTAAATGTTTCAATCCTCTCTTTCTCACTTGCATGGTTTCTGAAGAAAAGTCTGCTATAATTCTTGTCTCTTTTCCTCTAGATCATTTTCTCCCCTCTTGGCTTCTTTCAAGATCTTTTCTTTTTCTTTCGTTGTCTGCAGTTTGAATATGATATGTCTAAGTGTGGTTATGTTTTATCTTGCCGGCATTTATGTTGCTTGATGTTCCTTGAGCTTCCTGGATCTGTGATTTGGTTATCTGTCATTAATTTTGGAAAGTTCTTGGGCATTATTACTTCAAATATTTCTTCTGCTCTGTTCATTTTTCCCTCCAGTATTCCAGTTATGCATATGTTGCACATTTTGAATGTCTCACCATTCTTGGATGTTCTGCTCTGGTTTTTGTTGTTATATTCTTCTCTTTGCATTTCACTTTAGGAAATTCCTATGTCTTATCTTCAATCTCACTGATTTTTTCCTCTGTCTTTGTCTAATCTACTGATGGATCCATCAAATAAATGTTGTAATATTTTTTATTTCTATCACTTCCTTTTGATTCTTTCCTGATTTCCTTCACTCTGCTTATATTATCAACCTTTTCTTGAATGCTATCTACTTCTTCCATTAGACCTTTTGACACACTAGTCATAATTATTTTAAATCCCCTACTTGATAATTGCAACATCTGTCATATCTGAATCTATTCTGATGTTTGCTTTACCTCTTCAGACTGCTTTTACCTGACTTTTGACATCTCTTTTAGTTTTTGGTTGTAAGTAGACATTGTTTTGGGTAATAAGAACTGAGATAAATAATCCTTTGGCATGTGGTGGCTTTTTTTTCTGGCCACACCATAGCGGTGTGCAGAACTTCCCTGGCCAGGGATCAAACCCGTCCCCAGCATTGGGAGTGCAGTCTTAATCACTGGACCACTAGAAAAGCCCTGGCATGAGGATTTATGTTAGGCCGGCTAGAAGTTGGTTTTGCTGTGATTGTTTCTTATAGCTGCAGATGTCAGAAGCTTCAGATTCCTTTAATATCCTTCCTTTGTTTCCTCTCTTGACTTTGAGCTTTCCTAAGTACTTATCAGAGCTTACATCTTGCAGCTCTTTCAGCTGTCAATCACGGTTATTTCACTGGAGCCCTGTTGATGTGGTAGTACAGTGGGGGAGGGGAAGTGTTCTATAATCTAATGATTAAAGCTCTGCCTTTTAATGGGCCTCTCTGGGCTGTGATCTTCACACGTTTCTCCACTGGTATAGCTTTTTCCCCTTCCTTGGTGAGAAAGGCTAGAGGGAGCTAGAGTGGGAGTAATATCTTTCCCCCAACATAGGTAAGACAGGAAAAGTCTTTTCCCCTGTAGGAGGATCTTTCTTGAATCTTCGCCATGAGAACTTAGTGAAATTTTTGGAGGTAGAAACCATGAAAGTATCGAGGAGGGGGGATTCTTCTAAAGAGTGTGGCCTCCCGAGGTTTCTCACTCTGTGCTAGTTCTTACTCAGCTTCCAGAAATTCATCAAGGTACCACTGCAGTGTTTCTCCCCGTTTGTGGCTGAGGCAGCTTCTGCCCCGGATAAACAGATCTTGGCTATTACTTTCTGGTTTCACTTGCATCTTAATTTCAGCGTAGTGGGTTGACCTCTAACCTCACTTCTCTGATGAGTCCAAGCAAAGTCACTGGTTTTCAGGTGTGTTTGGCTTTTTCTTGCGGTAAGGAAGGGAGTGATGACTTCCAAGCTCTTTACGTGTTGGAGCTGAAACCAGAAGTCCCCTACCTATATCCACATTAGCCCACCCTTTTAAATGTATGTTTTTATTTATCTTATAATGCACATTATATGTTAGGCTAATACACACAGATAATTTAAAACTAATAAAAATACTTATGTAGAGTTGCGTGTTCAGAACACTTTAATGATGGAAAGAAAGAAGTGTTAGTCACTCAGTTGTATCTGACTCTTTGCAACCCCATGGACTGTAGCCCGCCAGGCTCTTCTGTCCATATGATTTTCCAGGCAAGAATACTGGAGTGAGTAGCCATGCCCTTCTCCAGGGGATCTCCCCAATCCAGGGATCAAACCTGGGTCTCCTGCATTGCAGGCAGATTCTTTACCATCCGAGCCACCAGGGAAGTGCTCTTACAGTGGAGGTATATAGTAAAAAAAAAAAAAAATGTTTGGAGACACTGTGCAAACCACAGCACTCAAAAATGGAGGAAATGGTTACCTGCTGCTAATTTCTGGGGCTCCATCACTGACAGATCCAGTCTCATGCCAAATTATAGCCAAAGGAGTGACCAGAAGCCTCAAGTCCCCAAGCTAAAGTGACAGAGCCAGTACGATTTACCCTTTGTTCATATTAACCAACAAAAACATATCTCAGACACTCCAGAAAAGTAGGCAGTGAGGAGGGTATCTAGGCAAATATAGCTATTCTATGAATTAATCTTCAACAAGCTTGCTAACTGACCCTCACCAAACAGACATCTCTCATGAGGACAAACAATTGAGGGTCTCTAGGCTCCCCAGCCTAGAGGAGGGCAGGCAGGGATGATTTCCTCTTTTGATTATATCCTTAAATCCCCAGCCCTGTACATACTCTGAAGCCAATTAGTGTTTAGTGAATTTAGGTGAGGTAATATGTGAAGGTAAATGTAATATATTGGCGAATCTCTACCACTGCAAAAAATGTAACGCCATTCAAATAGCTGGACCTCTAAACTGACGGGAGAGAAAGAAGTGCAGCTCCTGCTGAGGATGAGGCTTCTAAACCTGTAGACCCAAGGAGAGAAAGCTACCCCTGTGACAGCTAAAAAATGTAGCCAAAATTCCATCATTTGAGTCACTCTTATAATATATTCCCTTATAAGAGGGGCAGGACACTCAGTAGTCAAGCATCTCAGGTGGCAAGTAACAGAGGCCCAACTCAAACTAACTTAAACCAAAAAATGTTCTATAACTGAAGTTTCAAAGGTGATGAATGGGTTTAAACACACTGAATCCAGGCCTCAAATCATGTGAAGACATAGTTCCCGATATTATCTGTCTGTCTATTCATCACCTCTGCCCTCTCTACTCACTCCTCCATCTGCTGCTTCTGAGTTGTCTTTACTCTCAAGCAGGTTACCTTCACAAAGGGGCAGAAATGGCCACAAGCAGCTTCAAGCTGACGTTCTCCCTCTTAGTAACTCCTGGAGGAGTATTTTTTTCTCATTAGTTAAAACAAAAGTCTTGGCCCTTATCTCTTGGCCTAGACTTGGTCATCTGCCCATTCCTGAACTAATCACCCTCACTCTAATTGCCCCTAACAACCATGTGGAGCTGGGTGAAGGGGGAAGCCCACCAGAATAAGTGCTCACAGTAGGATTGCTCTCCAGCTGAAAACTGAGGTATAATATCAGGAGAGGGAGGAATGTATTGTAAGGATGCAAAACACTTGGGAGACAAAAATAACATATGTTAACTATACCTTAATTGCTTTCTTTTTTTTTTTTAAAGAAGAAAGAGTCTTATTTGAAATAATGAGAGTTTTATATTTTATTAGGGGGAAATGTTTTTTAAAGACCACATTCTGGTAGTTGATATTCTCTTTACTAGATTTTTACTGCTTCTACTTTTTTGTTTTGTTTTCTATCTCAGGGAGATAGAAAACTTTTTTTAGAGAGACAAGAATAAATCATGCATTATACTTAAATATCCAACTCAACTTTAACATTGCAGGGTTTTTACTTAAGTTATTCACGTTTATAATTTTGCATATTTTCTTTTTTGATGAAATCTCCTTTTGAAGTGTATTTATTTTTGGCTGTGCTGGTCTTCATTGCTATGTGGGCTTTTCTCTAGTTGCGGTGAGCTGGGACTGCTCTCTAGTTGTTGTGCACGGGCTTCTCATTGCCCCGGCTTCTCTTGTTGTGGAACACTGGCTCCAGAGTGAGGGTTCAATAGTTGTGTCTCAAGTGCTTAGTTACTCTGAGAGCATGTGGGGTTTTCTCAGACCAGCATTCAAATCCATGTTTGAACCCATCCTGCATTGGCAGGTGGATTCTTTACCACTGAGCCAGCAGGGAGGCCCCGTACATATTATCATTTACACTAAACATATCCTAGTTCCTAATGACATTAATGTACATTATTTACTTTATCCTACACGTCAAAGTTCTGACGTAGTAACAGTATTATTTTTGTTTGTTATGGTTCACATTTCATTATGGTTTGGGGTTTGACCTTAGGCCGTAAGGTTTAGCCTTTGACTGTGTGGATCACAGAAAACTGTGGAACATTCTTAACGATATGAGAATACTAGAACACCTGACCTGCCTCCTGAGAAACCTGTATGCAGGTCAAGAAGCAATAGTTAGAACTGGACATGGAACAACGGACTGGTTACAGATTGGAAAAGGAGTACGTCAAGGCTGTATATGGTCACCCTGCTTATTTAACATATGCAGAGTATATCATACGAAATGTCAGGCAGGATGAAGCACAAGCTGGAATCAAGATTGCTGGCAGGAATATCAATAACCTCAGATATACAGATGACACTACCATTATGGCAGAAGGCAAAGGGGAACTAAAGAGCCTCTTGATGAAAGTGAAGGAGAAGAGTGAAAACGCTGGCTTAAAACTCAGGATCCAAAAACCTAAGATCATAGCATCTGGTCCCATCATTTCATGGCAAATAGATGGGGAAACAATGGAAACAGTGACAGACTTTATTTTCTTGGGCTCCAAAATCACTGCAGATGGTGACTGCAGCCATGAAATTAAAAGACGCTTACTCCTCGGAAGGAAAGTTATGATCATCCTAGATAGCATATTAAAAAACAGAGACATTACTTTGCCAACAAAGGTCCCTCTAGTCAAGGCTATGGTTTTTGCTGTGGTTGTGTATGGATGTGAGAGTTAGACTATAAAGACAGCTGAGCACAGAAGAATTGATGTTTTTGAACTGTGGTATTGGAGAAGACTCTTGAGAGTCCATTGGAGTGCAAGGAGATCCAACAAGTCCATCCTAAAGATCAGTCCTGGGTGTTCATTGGAAGGACTGATGTTGAAGCTGAAACTGCAATACTTTGGCCACCTGTTGTGAAGAACTGACTCATTGAAGAGACCCTGATGCTGGAAAAGATTGAAGGCAGGAGGAGAAGGGGATGACAGAGGATGAGATGGTTGGATGGCATCACTGACTCAATGGACATGAGTTTGAGCAAGCTCTGGGAGTTGGTGATGGACAGGGAAGCCTGGTGTGCTGCAGTCCATGGGGTCACAAATTTCAGTTCAGTTCAATCGCTCAGTTGTGTCCAACTCTTGGTGACTCCTGCACAATTGCACTCATCTCACACACTAGTAAAGCAGTGCTCAAAATTCTCCAAGCCAGGCTTCAGCAATACGTGAACTGTGAACTTCCAGGATTTAGAAAAGGCAGAGTAACCGGAGATCAAATTGTCAACATCCGTTGGATCATCAAAAAAGCAAGAGAGTTCCAGAGAAACATCTACTTCTGCTTTATTGACTATGCCAAAGCCTTTGACTGTGTGGATCACAAAAAACTGTGGAAAATTCTTAAAGAGATGGGGTCGCAAAGAGTTGGACACAACTGAGCGACTAAACTGAATTGAACTTAGGATATATCCCCAAAGGAGTAAACAGCCTACATTTTACATTGCAAGTCACTTGAAAGAATTCATTTTATGTATGTGATCATGCCATCAATTTGATACACAGTTTCCTTTCCTTCAGTTTGCTTTCAGCTTTTACAGATTGCTTTTTTCCCCCACTAAAATTAGTGTACCAGTTTATTACTTTTTCAGTATTAACTATTTTGTCTGGTGTGTAGTAGTATCACATTGTAGTGTTAATCTGAACTTCCCTTACGATTAATGATGTTGCGCATTTTCCCATGTACTTTTTGCCATTTGTATGAGGCTCCTATGGCTCTGTAATATATTACCATAAAATTGGTAGCTTAAAATAAGAATTTTATTCTTTCACAGTTACAGATTGCTTTGTAAAATCGCATTTTCTTCAATTTTGGTTTTTAATTCTATAAAATGTACATGGTTCCTAAGTCAAAATTATTTTAAAACAGATATATTCAGAGTTTTACTTCCATCCCTATGTTCACCACTTAATCCTTTCCTTCCCCATAGATAACCTTTTTAAAAATTATTATTTGGGGTTTATCCTTCCATTGATAAGAGCTTCAAGGGGGTGGTGTGTGTGGTGTGATCTATGCACGACTTTCCATCTAGTAGGTGAGACGGATCCTTGAGCTCAGGGAGGAGATTCACTCACTGAGCTCACTCACCCAGGTTGTTGTATTAGGGAAGGCAGAAAAACAGAGAGGGCTATATTACCAAGAGAGCAAGGCTTCTTGAAGCTGTGAAGGACGAAGTTAGAGCCAAAACACAGACTCTATAATTGTTTCAGAAGTTAAAATACAAAGCATGACACATCCAAACAAACACAAGAGCACCCTCTGTTGGCCTCTGTTGGGATGCATATAACTGGTAGTGCCTGGATTTGAAAGCTGCTTAGACCAGGGTGGCGTGTTGGGTCAGCTTTATTAAAGAAACATACCTGCCAGCAGACTGGGAGGCCTTCGAGGCCCATGTCAAATTTACTCTTGGCTCGCCCCAGCTCTCAAGTCCTATGGCCCCTGGGACACATGCTGATATTAAATATCTATGTTACCACATCTTGGGGGAAAAGATCCCTACTTTCCCTCCTGCACCTCTTTTCCTGGCTTAGAAAAAAAACAAACAAGAGCTGTGTTTTCTACTGTCCCTTGGTCAAAGCTGTGACAGTAGTGGCACCTGCCCCAACTCTCAAGGTGCTTCCTCACTCAGACAGCGAGTCACTGTGAGGGAGCGACGTGGGGCAGTGAGAAAAGCAACCACGCATCTGGCTTCTCCTCCCTGCTAGCTTGGGCACATGCTTAACCTCTCTGAGTCTTGGTGTTCTCATCTGAAAAATAAGAATGATAGTATCCAATTCATGGGCATTTCTGAGGCTTAAATAAGTGGTGTGTGTAAAACTCCTGATATGTGATGCCAGTACTGCATATGAACCTCAGTAAATAATAGCTACTACTACTATTATTATTTCCTTTTTGCTTCACAGGAAATTTGTGAGAATCCCCGATTCATCATTGGTGGAGCCAATAGAACTGACATCTGCCAAGGAGATCTAGGTAGGAAAGTTCCTCTGATCCTATTTAGCCAAACAATCAAGGGGTGATTAAGAGGTATGATCCTTTTATACTAAGTAAAGGGACAGTAATCTGGTTTTGCTTGTACTGAATTTGGGGGAGGTAGTTTTGATAACATTATTTAAACTCATTCAGCTCTGTGCTAGTGATTGCTTCAGTTAATTTCTGTCCCTCCCACCTCCCTCACCAGCTCTTTGCCTTGTGTCACAACAGGAGGTGTACCTCCTCTCAAGAGTCTCCAGGACACTCACACACCCACTCAGCAAGACAAAAGCCCTGTTTCTAGCAGGACCCCCCTTTCCTTAAAGGGCTTCCCTGGTGACTCAGTGGTTAAGAATCTGCCTGCCAATGCAGGAGATGAGAATTTGATCCCTGGGTCAGGAAGAGTCCCTGGAGAAGGAAATGGCTACCCACTCCAGTATTCTTGCCTGGTAAAATCCCATGGACAGAGGAGCCTGGCAGGCTAAGTCCATGGGGTCACAAGGAGTCAGACATGACTTCAAGACTAAACAACAACAACCTTACTTAGAAGGCAGCTCTGAAACTGTGTGCCATGCATGTCCCTTGGGCATGCAGAACCTATATGCTCACAAAAAGTGCTTTCATAACTCGAACTCTTGTTTAAACTGCCCCAGAATAGCTCCATATTAAAGAAGCTTTTCAACAAAGATGACACGTGCCATGTGGATGAGCATCCAATTTTCTGTCTGGTTAGTTAGCTTGGCTGCTTCCTCTGTCTCAGCCTCTTATTTGGAAGGTATTGTCTTCAGTGCGAACTGCAGAAATGTTCTGTGAAATAAAGTTGGAGGAAACAAATATCAACAGACACAATTTAGAACTCGAGGAAAAAGGGGCACTCAAGGCCCAATGAAAGGAATTTAGCTAATTTGGTCCCGGAAGGAGAGGCTGAAGAGGTTTTAATATCTGACTTCCTGCACTTGAAGGAAGGCTGCCTGCAGAGCCCTGACCAGCTAATAGCCTGGGCCTTCCAACCAACACAGTTTCAGAGGAGAAGCTGGCTGCCTGGGAGGTGGGGAGTGGGGAGGGTGGTAGTGGTGGTGGGAGGAGGCCTGGGAGACTCTCAGCCTCCCCTCTACAGTCTGAAAGATGCCATGACATCCCACACAGCACACAAAGGCCTTGCATAACCTAGCTTGTGTTCTGTTAGTGTCCCTGCTCTGCCACTTGGGCATTCACACACACACACACGCACACACAAACAGGGCAAAGTGCCACCTCCAAATACTAACCAGCTTTCCTTACAGTACAAATGGGCTGGACTGATGGCTCTCAGATGCTCAGATTCTGCAGTCACACTGCAAAGGTGCAGGGCAGGCAGCTTTCCTACAGGTGTTAGAAAGAATGACCCAATTATGGCCCCCCACTGCTCAGTCTCCTTTGAGGTCCAGATGGAGGTCTGAGCTTGTACTGCAGACAGAGGAATTGCCTATAGCCTTCAGGAAAGCAGTAACGAGGGAGTAAGTTACCCTGTTGAGCGCATGGTCCAAGGACTGTGGTCATACTCCTTTCCTTGGCTGACACCTCTGTAAGGTCAGATCTGGAAGCAGGACAGTGAGAGCCAAGTGCACGCCCTTCTCCAGAAAGCAGAGCAGCTGATAGGGATGGAGTCTCCTTCTTCCCTGGAGGTGTGGGCCTTCCTGTGACCTGTGCCACGTGTTTGCCTGCAGGGGACTGCTGGTTTCTTGCAGCCATCGCTTGCCTGACCTTGAACAAGCGTCTGCTTTTCCGGGTCATACCCCATGATCAGAGTTTCACAGAAAACTACGCGGGGATTTTTCACTTCCAGGTGAGGTCAAGGGACTGTAGTTAAGAGCGCCAGTGGGCCGTCCACCTACCACTGGTTTCCCAGCCTTGACTTCCCAGTGGCTCCAGGAAAGATTCCCACCCACCCACCCAGCTATGGCTGTGGGCAGTGACCGCCTTCAGGCCTCAAGCCTGTGAGGAAGTAGTTGTTTATTTCTTCCTACCCTCAAACCCCTACACCTTCCGTTAGGCCCCAGAAAGGTTGGAGGATATCCTGTTTGCTAGCCCGTTGGTCTATTTTTACCTTTCCAGCTGTCAGGCTTCTGTGTGATAACCAGAAGCCCTTCTCAAGTAAATCCATAAGACACTAGCACTGGGAATCCAGAGGGCCCTTTAGGCTGCAAAAGAAATGCCAACACAAGTCTATACCAACACTATCATTCACCCCTTCCGGGCTCTGGAAGAAAAGTCTGGTTAATCTGAGGACCAGGCTTCTGGCTTGGCCCAGCAATGAGTCTTTTGGTTTCAGGACAAGTTCAGACACTGGAAACTTTCTGGATCCATATTGTCCTAGCAAAGAGCCAAACCCCATGCTGGCCCAGAACTGGGTGTTCTGAGGCTTCTGAACAGCCCTGAAGGATCCGAATGTCCTGGACTGACCCAGATCATCAGTTGATCTTGTATCCCATGATGGAAGGCCTCAGAAAGGGTCTTCTCTGCAGGTTTAGGATCAGAGTCCTGCTGTCATCCCAGTGCAGACAGGGCAGCAGGGCCCCGAGGCTTGTTTTTTCCCTATGCCATCAAGCTGCTCACTCCCCTTGGGTATTTAAAAGGTCTAAAACCTAAACGATCATAAACACAAAGACCACACAGATTTTTGCTTTCTGGTTTATAGGAGAGTAGATGTCATTAGAAGGAAATTACACTACTTTCAGCTTTCTTAGGTTAAAACCAATTTGTTCAAAAAAGAACATCATCTAGAATTGGGATTACTGGACAGTGTTCCTGCTTTAACCAGAGTATATTCTGGGTCAGATTCCATTTCCATGCCAATCCTTCTTCAACAACAATTCCTACCGTATGTGTCATCAAGAAGTACATAAATTATACGTCACCTTCTTCTAGACCAGTGCTTCTCAGCCCTGACTGCATATGAGGATCAGCTGAGATAACTAAAAATACTGATACCTAGGCCCTCCCCAGACCTACAGAGCAGAAGGAAAATCTCAAGCCCTCAGATACACATGGAGTACCTACCATCCCCTGTTACTGAACTGGACTGTGTGGAAGAGATATAATGGTTTGTAACGTACTTCCTGCCCTCAGAGA
This sequence comes from Antilocapra americana, assembly GCA_007570785.1. Taxonomy (NCBI): domain Eukaryota; kingdom Metazoa; phylum Chordata; class Mammalia; order Artiodactyla; family Antilocapridae; genus Antilocapra; species Antilocapra americana. The sequence goes on along the minus strand of ML664176.1, from coordinate 11,690,986 downwards.
GCTCACAGTCCACTTAAAGATTCACCCTCTCTAAACCCAGAATAGTATGAACAAAAGGAATGTGGGGTAGGGACGAATTTCCCACTGGTAATCTGAGAATGGCACTGTGCTTGATGCTTCTGTGCAGTTCTGGCGCTATGGAGACTGGGTGGATGTGGTTATTGATGACTGCCTGCCAACTTACAACAATCAACTGGTTTTCACCAAGTCCAACCATCGCAATGAGTTCTGGAGTGCTCTGCTGGAGAAGGCTTATGCTAAGTAAGACGGGGATAGGAAATCTTTAGCTTCCATAGTGAGCTCTTTAATCCTCCCTTCTTGGTGGCACTACAGATCCTGGATCCTAGCATTATTTCTCTGGAACTCAAATCCCAGAGCCTTGGTTGGCTCAACCTCATGAGCTCACTATATATACACGTATGTATATATATGTAAAACTTTTTATTTTGTATTGGCATATAGCTGATTAACAATGTTGTGATAGTTCAGGTGAACAGTGAAGGGACTCAGCCATATGTATACATGTATCCATTTTGCCCCAAACTCCCCTCCCATCCAGGCTGCCACATAACACTGGAGCTCAGAATATATGAATAAAAGCCACGTTGCCTCTCAGAAGCTCCACTCCAGCTACTAATGGCTCTAATGGAGCCCTACTTCAGATTCCGGATATAGTGGAAAGAGAACTATCAGGAAGTGGGAGTAGCAGGTTCCAGTCCCAATGTTTCTCCTTTCTGTGGCCTTAGCTGGTCACATAGCCTCTGGGGCTCAGTTTCTCCATTGTGAAGAAAGGGAATCATAGTATCTGTTCAAAAGCTTACAGAGTTGTTGGAGAATTTGGACAAGACAGCATCACAGGACCCAGGAGTAAAGTCCTGGAGTCAGGGGTACCTGGGTCATGTTTTCTGGAACCCTGTGACCCCAGACTAGTCTTCATCCTATCTCTAAGGCTCCATGGTTCGTATGAAGCCCTGAAAGGTGGGAACACTACAGAGGCCATGGAGGACTTCACGGGAGGAGTGACAGAGTTTTTTGAAATCAAGGATGCTCCCAAAGACATGTACAAGATCATGAAGAAAGCCATCGAGAGGGGTTCCCTCATGGGCTGCTCCATTGATGTAAGTCTGGAGTGTGGGGTACAGGACAGGGAGCTCCCGACTACTGGGAAGACTTACCCGGTGAACAGCAGCACGGGGCCTTCCTCTGGGACAGGGTGAATGTTCTGTTTTAGGAAGCAGAAAAGTAGCTCTCAACTTTGAAAACTGGTAATTTCTCAAGGGAGAAGTTTCTGGAGTTTTTCAATAAAGATCTTAGAATTTAGGTGGAAATAGGCCTCTCGGGCTGGTATTTCTCAGTTCCAGCATGTCCCTAGTAAGCTGGCCACACACAGGCCATGGACTTGAACCTACCAGTTCCCTAGTTTCTTAGGGAAAGAAAGCCTCCCAGTCATTGAGCTTTGATCATCTCTCTCACATGGGACACAGGCTTTGTGTTGTAATCTGGGAGCTCAGCCTGTAGTCCACCTCTCAACGAAGTGGTGTGAACTGAGACCAGAGCCAGGGGTAAGGGGATGGCAGACTGGCCAGGATATACACCTTCCCTGGGGGGTAGTCAATGTATTCTAATAGTCTTGGTTATCTCTGTTGGTGAGGAAGGGGCCCAAGCTGAATTCCTGTTCCTTCCTCTCCTAGTACACCCAGGAGATGGGAAAGCTTGGGAAGCTGAAGCACCCATGAACAAATGTTTTCTTTCTGCATCACTGTTCTCCATCTTCTCTCCGTTCATCTCTACTTATCTCTCTGTTTCTTTGTCTATCCCCTCCCGTCTTTCTCTCTCCTTCCCTTTCTATCACCCTCCTTTGTTTACTCTCTCTCCCTCTCCTGGACTGTCCCCTGCCCTCCCTGTTGGGCTTCAGGATGGCACAAACATGACCTATGGAACCTCTCCTTCTGGGCTGAAAATGGGGGAGTTGATTGAGCGGATGGTGAGGAATATGGATAACTCGCGGCTCAGGGACTCAGACCTCATCCCTGAGGGATGCTCAGATGACAGACCAACTCGGGTGTGTACTCCTCCCATCTGCATGGCCCGGGTGTGTTGTGTGGTGTCAGACCTTCCTCAGCAGCCGGCACCTCCCACGTGGGTCTTCCTGGGGTCTGGGTTGGAATCTCTTGCTCACTCCAAGGCTCCTGAGGAATGTGGGGGAGACAGCTTTTGGAAGGAATCTCTGGCAAGGGAGGGGGGGTTCCTTCATACTCCATGGTCCAGGCAGTTTCTCTGATAATGAATTAACTGGCATAAATATTTACGAGAGAGATTTCATTTATTTGTAAAGTATTTCTCTCCTTCTAGTTTGTTCATTTATGTATTTGACACTTATTTACTGAGCTCCTACTAGGCACTCTTCTAACAAACAAAGAAAATTCTCTCCTAATCGTTTAGGATTCCAAGGAATTAGCAATCTCCACACACTCCCCACCCTTCACCCCAGAGATTATATTCTAGTAGTTTTGGAAGTGATACAAGCTATACAGTAAAGCAGAGGAAAAATGAACCTATTTTTTCCCTATCTGAGGATAATAACATTTGGCATATGTCCAACTAGGGTTTTTCTATGTATACACCCAATCTAAATTTTTATTTTAAAAAGGCATTCATAGTGTATGTACCTCTTTGCAGCATGCTTATTTTTCAGTTAGCTTTATATACCTAATGTGCCAACAAGAATCACATTCTTAGTGTGTCTTCTATAACATTTTTAGTGGCTGTGCAATAGCCTAACATGCAGATAAATTGTTATTTTTTTTTACCCCATAACTTATTATTGGGAATTTAAATATTTTCTTTTTCTGTTTTGGCTGTAATTTTTAAATGTTACATTGAACATCCTATTAGATACATCTTTGTGTCCATCCAAGACAGCTTTCTTTGGACAGATGGCCAGTAGTGGAATAGCCAGAATGCATATGTAATGCCACAAGAGTCATTTCAAGTAGTTTCCCTGGGCTAGAACTGAGAGATTCATGAACCTCCTGCCCTCCTCCCTTTCTATTCACATGGTCTGGGTCCTCTAAAGACTGAAATCTGGAAGAGGTTGAGATGCCAAAAACCTTGGCTCCTCACATACCCCCACTTTGTAAAGGGCTCCAGGCTACCTCTTAAAGCTGTCATATCACTAGGCAGAGTGAAGCCACAGAGATCCATCTAGGGCTCACTGGGTTTCGGCCATCCTACCCTTTTGCCAAGGATCTCCTGTGGCTGCAAATCTCAGATGGAAGCAACTTCCCTGCTCCCTGAAGCAGTCATGTCCAAGCTGGACTCTCCTCTGATTGCCTTGGAATTCTCTGCCTGGCCACAGGAAATTTTCTTTCTTTTTTTAAATTTTTGGCCACATCACATGGCACATGGAATCTTCCTTCCTCAATCAGGGATCCACTGAACCACTAAGGAAGTCTACTTTTCATTTCTTGAACATGTTCTAGGGTGGGTGGAGAAGGTGAGGGGATATAAAGATAAAAAGTTAGACCTCCATGTTTCATCTAACCCCTTTTCTCAATCCCTTTCTCTTGCAGGAATAGTCAACCCTGGGTGGGCTCAGGGAAGGGGAGCCTGACCCAAGGCAGCCTCCATCCACCCCCACTTCTTCCTTTGAAAGACCCCAAGGGATCCAGAAAGGAGGGTCAGGCACTTTGTGAGTGGACTCTCACTCACCTCACGGCCCCAGCCTCCACATTGATCTCCAGTGGTCAGGAGACAAGCTTGACGGAAACACCTTGTGTGGGCTGCGTATTCTTGGCTCTCTTAAAGGGCTAGTGAGGGTCTTCTCCTGGCTAGGAGGCACGTTTCCATGGCCGGGAGGAGTCCTTGTCCTCACTGAACCCAGGATGTGAACCAGTGTGAACTTTGTCTCAGGAAACAAGCCCTGACAGGCTTTCTGGTTTTCACTCCACAGACGATTGTTCCAGTTCAGTTTGAGACAAGAATGGCCTGTGGGCTGGTCAAAGGCCACGCCTACTCAGTCACTGGGCTGGAGGAGGTGAGCCTGGCAGGGTGTGGAGGGACAGGACTTGAGGGGCTACTTGGGGGAACCTCCTGAAGTCAGGACTTGGCTTTCTGTGCCCCTTTGCATCTGCAGAATTTGCCTCCAACCAGGCACTCAGGCTGAATGCCTGGGGTTGGAGGAGACTACAGGGACTTGTAGGAGGATCTTGCTGCAAGATAGTGCTCAGTTTATGTTTATCTTTAGTGCTAAAGATAGCAATTGCCCCAATATTTCCAAAGAACAAATAGAAATCACTTTGGTTTTATGAAATTAATTTCATGGGCTCTTGTGTTTCTTGTTTTTCATGGTCAGTAACAATATTTTGCTCTCACTGGCACATCTGGCCTTAACTGGGTCACGACAAAGACAGGGAGTTTGTCAGGCCCCTTGTGCACAATCGGGCAGTTGTGCCCTGGTCATAGGGATGGGCAAAGAGAAGCATTTGTCCACAGCAGCCCTTGCTGTAGACAGGAGGAAGGGGCCCCTTCTTCTGATTGATCTACTTAGAGGGGACATTTTCTGTCACTCTTCAGCCAGCAGGGGCATTTTTTCTATTAATTCATGCAGAGACACCTAACTGCCAGCAGAGCCCTACATTATATGCCCTGCCCCCTCCACCCACTCCACCCAAATTTCTAAATGGCCAGATGTTCACTGTGAAAATCACTTCTTAGAAGATAGCAAGGTGATGGCCAAGCCTGACTCCTTAAGCTCGTGCTAAGGTTCTGCCATTTCACAGCAAACTTGTCATTAGTCTTCTTGACCAAGCAGGACAGCTCCCTGTATGGGATCCTTGTCCCACTCCCACCCCAACCCTCAGGGCAAGACAGAAGACCCCCCTCTTCAGAAAGGGTCCAGAGCAAGAGAGCTTTTCCTCTTTGCCCAAGGCCCTGTACAAGGGTGAGAAAGTGAAGCTGGTGCGGCTGCGGAACCCCTGGGGCCAGGTGGAGTGGAATGGCCCCTGGAGTGACAGGTGGGTGAGGGGACCCCATGAGTAGGGGACAACAGGACCGGGGACAAGGCTGGGTTGGGGACAAAGCCATAAGAGTACTACAAATGCTTGGTCTAAAATCACCCTTAAAACCAATGATCCACAGAGGAGAAAAGGGGGTGTGGCTCTAGGGAAGGACTGGGAACATAAGAGGGCATGGCTCCAGGGAAGGGCTGGGAACAGAAGGGGTGTGGCTCCAGGGTAGGACTGGGAGCAGAGCCTTGGAAACCTGGGGCCCCAAGAGCTGCTGATGGCCGTTGAGGGGAAAGGAAAGATCCCAGAGAACATGGGCTATGTCCAGGTAGAAGGGGAGTCTGGATGCAGTGGTCTGACTGGACAAGTAACTTCCTTTCTCGTAATTATCTATAAAATAGGGGAAATGTTAGCACCTACCTGGTGGGCTGTTATGAAGAGAAAATGTGATGTTGTTGGAGAGAGCTTAGCCAGTGCTTAGATTTCCTTTCCCTCACTGGCCCCAGGAAGAGATGCATAGGTCCTCTGAAAGAACTGTACTACTTATTACTGGGAGCAGCTAAAACAGCATACAGAGGGAGGAAGTTATTGTAAAGCCTCCAGAACCTTCACAAAGCCTTATTGTCCTACCCCAATCGCTGGCTCCTAACTGCCTCTCTGTAGGGACAGTGGACCCTGGAGCTCCTTTATTCCCAAGGGGGCACAGCAGGACTCCTTAGCTGAGAAGGACCACAACCAGGCTGTATGTACCCTCACCTCCCCCCACCACCCCGTGCTAATTTTAACATACCTCTCATCTCAGGGCACTGTAATTACTGGCTTGTTTGGCCATTCATTCATTTAGCAAGTATGTGTTGAGCACTTACTGAATCCCAGGCACAATCCTAAGCACTGGGGGCATTCTTTGAATAGGCAGCTTTGCTGGGTAGACCAATAAGGTGCTCATCCTGGTCTCCTTACTGTTCCCTTCTCTTATCCGTGTGACAAATCCCAGACACCTCATTGTTCAGGATGGGTCAGGCTGCATGCTTCTGTCTGGGGACTTAGAAATGAACACAGAGATTCAGGCCCTGCCCTGTAGGCCTTAAGGTCTAGGGAGAAGGACAGATAAACACTAATCACTGAGATAAATGTTATAGTAATGGTCACAAAGCAGGAGCCCTTCTCATAGTTTGAGGGGACAGGAAGGGAGCAAAAGGTTGCCTGGAGGGGTGGCATTTGAACTGGGTTCTCTGCTCTGGAAGGGCCCCTGGCGCCCCATAAGTCTACCAGCCCACTGGTCCCAGTCACCCACAGGGACCCTCGCTGTGTTCTGCAGTCTCAGATCTTGGGGTCCACTTTCTGCCAACTCCTCCACTTCAGAGACTGCTGACAAGTGGGACTCAGCCTTGGCCACTCAAGCAGAGTTCCCCCTGACCCCCAGCGTCTCTCCTGCTGGTCTCAGAAATCTCCATCTTTCCTCCAGTATTCCCTGATTCCAAGTACTTCTTCAATCCCTAACCTCTCCAGAGAAGATCCAGTTTAACTTCATTCTCCTCACAAAGGTGCTTTAGTTCCTCCTTCTTTGGGAGAGAGTGTGTAAAACTGCCCAGCCTTTAAAAAAAATACAAAACTGGGATGTTTTGTGGGGTAGTAGGAGGAAGAAGTTTACCTGTTAAGTCTTTCTCTCAGTAACTCAGACAGTTATTAGATGATGGGCCTGTTCTAAAAATTTTACATGCAGTATCTCATCTCTTGCTCCTCACAGCACTGCGAGTAGGTGACATAATCATTTCCCTTTTGCAGTTGAGAAAACAGAAGCCGCGAGAGGTGAAGTGACTTGCCCAGGGTTACAGCTAGTACTGGTATAATTAAATTGAAATCCCGACGTACCTATTTCCAGGGCCCAACTCCTAATTTGAAAGGGTGAGGAATGGTTAAAGTTTTAATCAGAGAGAAGTCAGGCCCTCATAAACCATTTTAAAAGCTTGGTCTTAATCCTGAGGATGGTGGGAAGCGATTATTGGGTATCAGGTCATATTTGCATTTCAGTGGTTCACACTGGCTGCAGTTGGGAGATGAGCTATTTTGTTCCTATTTTCTGACACCTCCTGGCCCAGCTCATAGCAGGCCTTCCCTTTCTTTTCCCTTTCATCACATCTCCATTATCCCTCCACCCCTCCAGCTGGAATGACTGGAGCTATGTGGACAAGGACGAGAAGGCCCGTCTGCAGCACCAGGTCACTGAGGATGGAGAGTTCTGGTGAGTCCAGGACCCAAGAGGACTCTGAAGTGTAAGGGATGGGGTGGGCACTGACATCTCAAACCTCCAACCCCAGAAAGTGGCCATCAGATTCCAGCCCTTGGGACATCTGAACCCTATTCTTCAAATCCAGCCAGAGACCCAGCAAGATTGAGGGTTCTGAGAGAGCCTGGGAGTTACAGTGCTGACCAGGCCAGTGTGCTACGGCTCCCGCCGTTTTGTGACACTTCACCACTCGCACTGCTCCAGCCACTTGCTCCTGGCCTTGGTGGAGCTGTTTTCGGAGTGGAGGAAGCCTTGTTTACTCAGCTCACCCGATGCTACTCCCACCCTCACTCAGATCATTTCTACTGAGCCTCCAAGTCTCAGATTAAAGGGAACTTTCTTCTGGACCCACTTGGTTTCCTCAGGATTGGGATTAATTTGTGATACTCATCAATTTTAATCACTTTAAAATTGCTTGCTTAATTGTCTGGGCTTCCCCAACTACCCCTCCCCTGTGCCTGGTACAGTGCTTGGGCCCAGTGGAGGGGCACACAGGACCACTGTGTAGAACTGAATTGCTGCCAAGCTCTTCCAGCAAGAACATGAGTTTGAGTTGTTAATGCAAGAGATAAATCAGAACTGACAGTGTTGGGACTTCCCTGGCAGTCCAGTGCTTAGGACTCGGTGCTTCTGCTGCAGAAGATATAGGTTCAATCCCCGGTCAGGAACTATCCAAAAGCCACATGGCAAGGCCAAATTTAAAAAAATAAATAAAAATTTTAAAAAAGAGCTGACACAGTGTTGACCCAAAAAAGGAAGGACAGGGTCCTCTCTAGGACCGTGACAAAGTTGCTCTGGACTATTTCATTGTGCTCTGTCAGTCCTGCATTCTTACCTTTCCCCAGCCTCCCAAATAGGTCTCTCTCTTCTTCCAACCTCTCAGGATGTCCTACAATGATTTTATCAACCATTTCACAAAGCTGGAGATCTGCAACCTCACAGCTGATGCCCTGGAGTCTGACAAGCTTCAGACTTGGACAGTGTCCGTGAACGAGGGCCGCTGGGTGAGGGGCTGCTCTGCTGGAGGCTGCCGCAACTTCCCAGGTGGGAGATGCTCTGGGTGGGGAAGGGTCCAAGCAGAACAAGTTCCAGGCAGAATAATATTAACTAACATCTGCCGAGTCTTTAGTAACTTCCAGACATACAATCTCTTATTAAATTGTCCCCATTTTACTGAGAAGTGACTTCCTTGGTGGCTCTGTGGTAAAGAATCTGCCTGCCATTGCAGGAGATGCAGGTTTGATCCCTGGGTCGGGAAGATCCCCTTGAGAAGGAAATGGCAACCCACTCCAGTATTCTTTCCTGGGAAGATTCTATGGACAGAGGAGCCTGGTGGGCTATAGTCCCTGACATCACAAAGAGTCAGACATGACAGTGACCAAACAACAATAACAACATTACTGAGAAGGAAACCTCCATTCTGAGTAGCTTACATTAAGGAGCTGGTAACAACTTTTAGGCAGGTTATTATGTCAGAACAGAACTGTGTTCATTATGCTGAAGATTGAACTGGAGGACTGAGTTAGCAGCAGCTGCAAGAGTTTAAGCCAGATACGATGAAAGCCGAGGCCAAGTCAGGAACAGGAGAGATGGGGGGATGGGGCAGATTGAGGGAAGAAAATGTTGGGTGATCTGGAGAAAGAAGAATGACTTCAAGATTCTCTCACTGGGAGCCTGAGTAGATGGTGTCAATGGCATAACATGAAATGCACAGAAGAAAAAAATAGGTTTTTTGTTTTTGACAGAGTTGGTTATGGGCTTCTGCAGAGGAGTTTACTTTGGGAAGTCTGAGGCATGTGTAGAATATCCAGGTGAAGATGCATGAAGGAGAACTGGATGCACAGATAAGAATGGCACTTGGCTCTATGATAGGGACTCAGTATGTGCATGTGGAAGGAAAGAAGGGTGGAAAGAAGAGAGGAAGGAATGGAGGGAAGGGAGAAAGAAGGGATGATGGGAAGGAGTCGAAAGAGAGATTAAAGCTGGGATCTATAGCTCAGGAGTCAAGAGCATGTAGGGAGCAGTTAGAAAGTGGGAGCAAATAAGACAGCCTAGGAAGGTGAGAGAAGAGGCCCAGGACCAAATCCCAGGGACTAGTAACACTGAAGGAGCAGGTGAGAAAAGTGAAGCCATAAGCAAAGACAGAGAATGAAAATTCACAGGGGAAGGAGGAGCCACATAGCCAATCAGCACAACTCCATCTGTATAAAGGCTACTCGCCCCTCCAACACACACACCAAATTAAACAAATGCCTGGATCTTTTTTATTTTTCATACATTTTTGAGCATGTAGATGAGGAGGCTAGAGATGAATAGGTTCCCTCCGTCTCATCTCCTGCCCTTTCCTTTCTCTGAGAAGCAGATCTGAAAGTACAATTCCTTTTGGGGGGGCACAGACACTTTCTGGACCAACCCACAGTACCGTCTGAAGCTCCTAGAGGAGGACGATGACCCCGATGATTCCGAGGTGATCTGTAGCTTCCTGGTGGCCCTGATGCAGAAGAACCGGAGGAAGGACCGGAAGCTGGGGGCTAACCTCTTCACCATCGGTTTCGCCATCTACGAGGTGCACCATCCCTGATGAGCTTCAGACCACCTTTTTAGGGAAGAGGCTTTCAGAGGGCTTTCAGAGGGCTTCCTGAGAGGTTCCCCAGCTTCCCCAATATCCAGTGTCCCCCCAAACTCCTGATAGCAGGCCCACTTGTGTCAGACCCTCTTAGAGGTTTGTAACCAGTGGGGAAAAAACCCACCTGGGGGGGTGGGGGTGGGGGTGGGGCTGTCCAGGTAGGTACATGGGGAGTCAGAGCCCCTTATTCACTCTAAGATTGCTAGCATGCCCTTTGGCAAGTTTCCATCCCCATTAAGACCTGAAATCCATAAAATCTGAGCACCTTCCTTTTCTGTTTCTCTTCAAGGTTCCCAAAGAGGTATAGAAGTGGAGCAGCCAGCAGTGTGTGCAGCGTTACCAGGGTCCTGTGTCCACCTGGGGCACATCAGGGTGCCTCCTGTGGGTTTGGGGACAGGACTGTGATAGGAGAGAGCCTGGCCCACCTTACCTAACTCCAGAGCAGGTCCTCAGGCTATTGCATGGCCTCCTGACCCCCACCCCCACAACGTGCCCTTTCCCTTGCCCACCAGAGACCATCACACGCTCACATGCTCGCTCACACACACAGAATCACACAGACACATTGTGAGGCTGATCACCTTCTTTGGGGGTGGAGGAATCACCTCCCTCAGACCCTGCCACAACCCCCCCTGCCTCCCTGGGGTCTTTCCCCAGTCCAGAGGTGTTCTGGAGCTGAGCAGCAGCAATTCTGGTAAGTGACCCTGAGTGGGGGATGCCAGACTTGACCTTCACTTCTGGATCACAGCAGAAAAGGAAGAGGATATGGGGTAGGGAGCTCCAGGGATGCTGAGCTATTGGAGGCCTTGGGAATCGAAAGCTGGTAGGTCGTGACTATGAAATGAGTGACCAGGGAGTTGGGAAGGAGGAGCCCCTGGAGGAGGACTGTGAGCAGGACAGCATGTCCCTCCCGAGGGGCTGAGGTACCTTGGGCTCTTCTCTCCCTCAGATGCATGGCAACAAGCAGCACCTGCAGAAGGACTTTTTCCTGTACAACGCCTCTAAGGCTAGGAGCAGAACCTACATCAACATGCGGGAGGTGTCTGAGCGCTTCCGCCTGCCTCCCAGCGAGTATGTCATCGTGCCCTCCACTTATGAGCCCCACCAGGAGGGCGAGTTCATCCTCCGGGTCTTCTCGGAAAAGAGGAACCTCTCTGAGTGAGTCCCAGCCTGGCTTTCCCCACCTATCCCTAAGAGCCCACATGACCCATACCAGAGACCGGAGGTGTGAGACAGCTGGACAGGTCTCCTCCAGGAGTCCTGTTGACCAGGACCTCTTCCCCTGTTCTCGAGCCACTGGGAACATCTCCCCTACATCCATCCATCCACCCACCCATTCATCCCACAGATAGCTACTGAGCACCTGCTATGTCCCAGGCACTCTTCTAGGCACTGAGGACAGAGCAATGAATTAAACAGAAAGAAATCCCTGCCTTCATGGAATTTAACGTTCTACCATGAGATGACAATGTAATAGGAAAAAGTATATAGAGTATATTAGATTTACATAAGTGATAAAGAGAAAAAATAAAATGGGAAGAAGGATAAGAGCAGTTGGGGGGTGATTGAACTTTTAGGCACGGTGACTTTTAGGAAAGCCAGCAAGGCCACATCCTGCCCTCTTGTCACTGGAGATGAGTTCACAGGCCCTTGCCACTTTGACCTCTGTCCCTAAAAGAAGCATAAAGTCCATGAATAGGTGGCTGGGTTGTGCATCTGGGGAAACCTAGACAAAGCCAAAAAGAAGCCCTGTGTCTGCACTTGGCTTCAGGGAACGGCACCTGTGGTAGGGGATGTTAGTCCCTGGGGTTCTCTTGAGGTCCAGTCCAGACTTGGCTCCGAGAAGCCAGGTGGCCTGAGCAAAAGCCCTCTGCTTCCTACTTGCACCTGGTGACACTGAGACCCCCTCATGTTTGTGTTCCTCACAGGGAAGTTGAGAATACAATCTCCGTGGATCGGCCAGTGGTGAGTGGTTTGGCTCTCACACGTGAAAAGGGCCAGGGAACAGGCGGGTGGCGGAGGGGTAGCAGCGGGACACAGGAGTCCGGGGTGCGCAGAGCCATTACTCTGGGTCACTGCACCTTCTGTGTGGCAGGGCCTGAAGTCACGGGACTTGTGTCCTGGGGCCATTTAGTCAGTCTAGGGGCTGGAAGGACAGAGGCGAGGTCTAGAAGGAAAAGCAGTTTGAACAATTAAAGGGAGGGACCAAGGCCACAGGAAGGGGTGACAACAGCTGCAGCCAGCACTGGATTTATGAGTTAGAATCTCATGCAGAAAAAAAAGCAGCACCTCACCAGCTCTGGAGTCAGTGTCAAAACCCAGTCCTCCACCTGCCAGCTGGGTGACCTAGACAAGTTATGTAACCCGTCTGGCTCAGTTTCCTACTCTGTAAAATAGGGGTGATATTAATAATACATGCCTCACAGGGCTTTTGTGCGGTTTGAATCAATGAGATCACGTACATGAAGGGTCTGGCATAGCACAGGCCCTTAAATGGCTATTGTTCATATGTTTTACATCTTCAAGGTACTTCTCACATGTGTCATCTCTCTGATCCTTGAAAGGTTTCTGACATGGAATAAGGTTATTATCCCTGGTTTTCAAGTAAGGAAGCAGAGGCTCAGTGGGGTTAAGTGGTTTCTTTGAGCTCACAGAGCTTGTAAGTAGCAAGGCTGGAACTCACAACCAGATTCTCTGAGTGGAGTCAGGCTCTCTCCCGGACCCCAAGCCGAGGCCTGTCCCCGGGGGTGGGAGGTCCAGGATTAGAAGCACAGAGCTGGTGTCTGCTGGAGTCTCCATGTGGAGGAGTCTTATGACTGCCTTGGACTTCAGGCTTTGGTGAACAGATAGTCCCTTGTGCTCTGCGGGTGTGTCCTGGGCCAATAAGAGGACAGTGAATACCCCCCCTGAGTTGTCTTCTGGGTGCTGACACTCATGGTTCTAATCCTGACCCTGTGCTAGAGGCAGATCCCCAAGGGCCTTTTGGATTATCACAGACGTTGGCTTTAGTATTAAGTGCCTTTGGTGCTATTCTTACCTTTTGGATGTCGGTAATCAGTGTAGCGTATTTATCAGGTGCAGCAAACTCGAAAGCTCACCTGAAATCGTAGGTCACCTAACAGGGCAGAGCAGGCACGTGTGAGGGTTTTGGTGTCCCGGTGCGGGTACAGCTGCCTGTGGTCCTCTCGGCTTCAGACAACTGGCGTGATGGTGACTGCGGCACTCTGGGAGTGCAGAGCGGCTGCTCTCAGCTCCTCAGATTGTGTCGCGGGGTCGCGGTCCGTGCAGGCTGCCAGTGAAGGTCAGTGTTAGTCACTCAGTCGTGTCTGACTGTGTGCAACGCCACAGAGTGTAGCCCGCCAGCTCCTCTGTCCACGGGATTCTCTAGACAAGAATACGGGAGTGACTTGCCATTTCCTCCTCCAGGGGATCTTCCCAACCCGGGGATCAAACCTGGATATCCTGCACAGATCCTGCTCAGACTCTCTCGTCTGAGCTACCAGGGCAGCCCTGACCTTCTAATTTTAACAAAAAACCAAAACCTCTATAAATCAAATAAAATTCATTTTCAAGCCAGTTTAGGTGAGCCGCTTTTGGGGTGTTTCAGTAACCAACTTCATTAAAAAATACACAACATCTGCCAGAAGCTCCCCTTCCTCGGCCATGACCAGCCGGTGTCTGGGCCTGGAGAAGTCTCTTCTCCCTGTACCCTCCATGCCTGTTAAGCTCCGCATGATCCAGATTTCTGAACCTCACCCGACACTGAGGACCAGGTTCACAGGGAGGCCAAAAGCCACAGGGTTTTCTGGGAACTGGCTTTTCACTTATCTTGCATTTATTATTTTCTTTTCTTATGCAGAAAAAGAAAAAAACCAAGGTGGGTGTAACAGGGTGAGTGGGCAGACCGCACGCGGTGTGAGTGTGTAAGAGTGAGCATGCGTGCGCTGGACCTGCCGCCTCTCCCCAGCCCGCCACCTCCTTCCCCAAGCTCCTCTGGCAGCTATGGGTGCCGAGCATTGATAGCTTACACTTGCCGAGTGGAGGCTATGAGCCAGCCACTCTTGTAGGTGCTTTCCGTGGATTTTCTCCATCCTCACAACAACTCTATGAGATTGGTACATGCAGACCTCAGAGATAGTGTGGGTTCAGTTCCCGAACACTGCAAAAAAGCGAGTATCAGAATAAACCAAGTCACAGGGAGTTTTTGGTTTTCCAGTGCATATGAAAGTTATATCCGCACTACACTGTAGTCTATTGAGTGTGCAAGAGCATTAAAACTAAGAAAAAGTACGTGCCTTAATTAAAAATACTTTGTTGCTAAAAAGCGCTGATCATCATCTGAGCCTTCAGCAAGTTGTTGTAGTAACATCAAAGAATACTGACTGCAGATCACCATAAGATAGTAATGGAAAAGTTTGAAATATCCTAAGAATTACCAAAATGTGACAGAGACACAAAGTGCACAATGCTGTTCAGAAAATGGCACCCATAAGACTTACTCCAGATGAAATTGCTACAAACCTTCAATTTGTAAAAAAATGCTGTATCTGCGAAGCATGATAAAACAAGGGATGCCTATACTATGATTATCTTCATTTTCAGAGGAAGGAAAGGTACAGACAGGTTGACTAACATGCCCAAGACCACACAGCTAGTGGCAAAGTCACCCTGGAACCAGGAGGTCTGGCTCGGCAGTCTGTGCTCTGAACCACCACACTTTACTGCCTGCTTCAAAGAGAGAGGGAGGATGGCCAACCAGTGAAAATGGGCCTGACATGGGGGTCCTGCAAAAACCCATAGGAGAACCTCTTCTTTCTCAGAAGCGGGTGTGACTAAGCTAAGCTTAGACTTGATTCTTGCGGGAATGGCAACGGGCCCTGGTCTTGAGGGAGCAGTGACGGAGTTGTGTGAGGATTTCCATGGCGCAGGGGGAGGGCCTTGTCTTCTAACACCAGTGCCTGCTCTGCAGACAGGACAGCTCCTTCTTCTTCCTGTTTTCCCTGCCTGCTCCCCACTCCTTTTTCCTTAGCCTTCTGGGGAAGGGGGTGGGAGAGGACACCCAGAGGGGCTGTCACTGCCAGGGCTCTCATTCCAGGTGAAGCAGGTTGCCAACTGCCTCCTAGACAGTGACCTCTCTCTCTGAACTAATCCCTCAGAGTCATGGGCCCTGATGGACTCTGCTTGCTGGGCATGTCCAGATAGGAAAGGGGTGAGGGGAAGAGAAGCTTCACGTGCATGGCCCCAGAGGAGCTGCTCAACTTGACTGGTTTCAGGGGGAAAGATAAGGAGAGCTACCTGGGGAGCTTGCCCTCCTGGGTGTCCTGGTTAAGACCACTCTGCTGCAGGGACAACATCACTAAAGCTAACCGTGCATGCTAAGAGCATCTCTGGGGCCTCAGAGGAAAGCTTTTATGTGTAATTTTGGAACTTGAGATTACAATCAACCCCAACCTTGCTCCTTTCACTTCATAACTTCCCCATGGTCTCCAGGGCAGTAATGCCTACAACCATGTTACCCCTTTTACAACCTTGGTTTGACCACCCAGAGTGCCATCCAGAAATGACTGACCTTTGGGCCTCCTCACACCAATAGAGCAATAGCCATAGGCCATCAGACAAGGTTTGGTGTTAGTAGTGTTCATGACAGCATCTGGAAGGATCCATCATAGGGGTCCTCCACGCACTGGTGCTGGTGCAGACCAGAGCTGACATTCACAAAGCACCAACTGCATATTAAGGCCCTGCACTGGGGGTAAAATATACATTGTGTTCAGTTACAACAGTGTCTACAAGGTAGGTGCTGTTAGGATCCCTTTTTTATAGATGAGGATAAAGATTCAGAAGTCCTTGTCTGAGGACACACAACTAATGAGTGGGGAAACTCAAACTGGAAACCATATTTGCTCTGAACCCATGTTTCTTGCCCTCAGCTCTCCTGTGCCGGACCTTTACACTCCATGGCCTGAATGGCCCAGACCCACGCTTGGGCCCCAAGATGTGTGCCTGGTAGGGGTGCCCCATGGCCACACTTCTCCCCTCAGACTGGCAGCCACACTTGCTCTGAGATTCCCTACAGGTATCAGTTACTTGAACAAGACCCCTTGCTTGGGAAGCAGAGCAAGCCAAGGTATTTGGGGCCTGCCGGGAGCCAAAGCTGGGGAAGCTGTTTCCATGGGTCTCTCCATTTGTGCTGCCCTAGAGGAACAGTATGGAAAGGCAGATGGGAACTCAGAGTGCTCAGGAACTCTAATGCACTGAGAGACTTCGACTGCCCCCTTGTTCTCTGCACCACTGCCAGGAGCCTTGCCTTCCTCCCCCGGCTTTCCCTATGGGATGTATACCCCAACCAGTGCCACCACAGCGTGGCAGCCGCTCTCCACCCTTTCACATTCTCCTCATTTGCATGAACATGTCTGGCAAATACCCCTTATTTTGGGGCAGCATCTTAAATGTTTTTCCAGTACAACTATACATTCAGTATCTTGTATGATCCCCACAAGAGCCCTATGAAAAGGGAAAAGCAGGTTTCATCATCCCCATTAATGGACGAGTAAACTGAGGCCAGAGGATATTTTTCATTTGTGAGGGGCACGGCTGGGACTTCAGTCAAGTATTCTGACCCCACTCAGTGACCATGTAGATAATCAGTTCTTTTCTCAATGTGTCCCTCTGCCAAGTCCTAAAGGTTCCTTGAAGAAGCCTCAGTAGCTGCCATGGTGATGTGGGGATGCCAAGGGAAAAGAGCTCTGCCCTCTTCATTAAGCAGAAAAGCTCTGTTTTTAGAGCTTCTGGGGAAATTTAATTTGAACAAGGTTTCCATTTGAAAAAAAAAAAATCTACAAAATACTTGAAAATCACTGCACTATACCATGCTGCTTTTCTTAGCATTTTCACATGTGCTAACTACCATGTTCAATCCTCATAACTCTACAAGGAGATAAGAAACTTGGGTCCAGAGAGACCGAGCATCTTTCCTCAAGTCACACAGCTTGTTAGTAGCAGAGATGGAGCTTGAACAGAGGTTCAAGAAGTTCCAGCTCTGTTCTTTCCCTCCTCACTGGAGAAAACTGCTCCGGGAGAGAGGTTGCTTCCTGTGCCCCCTCAGCCAGTAATCGTTGTTTCCTTCCTGCCCTCTCCCCACTTCCCTCTTCTCTCCAGCCCATCATCTTCGTTTCAGACAGAGCAAACACCAACAAGGAGCTGGGTGTGGACCAGGAAACAGAGGAGGGCAAAGACAAAACAAGCCCTGATAAGCAAGCGAAATCCCCACAGGTTTCTGAGCATGCGCATGAGTGGAGTGTCCTGCACACAGCTGAGCCTGTGCCCTTGGAGTGCACGGGGGCTGGAGGGGCCATAGGGGTGGGGTGTCCCTTTAACATCTAGAAGTTTAGGTTTGTCCCACTGACATTTTCCCTCAATTCTCCTAAAATTTGGGGTGCTGTCTTGGGATTGGCTGCCACACCAAGCTGGTCCTGGGAAGGACAGGCTGAGCTTCCCTGCTGGAGCCCATCCAGCCAAGATGATGAAAGAAGAGGGATGCAAAGCCTGTGACAGACATAGCTTGAGACAAAACGGCTTGTTTCCTGGTGTCATTAACAATGGGAAGATAAAGAATAGTAGTCTGAAGCGGGGGTGGGGGGTGGGGGGCGGGGAGGGTGACACCAGAAGTGGAGTCCTCCAGAGCTCAGGGGACAGTGTTAGACTGGAGTGAGGACAGGGGGTCATATAGAGTAGATAGGTGGTGAGACTAACCGGCAAAACTCCAGATAAACCCAGGGTCATCTCTGTCCTCTGGTGCCAATGCAACGGCATGGGGAGGGGAGGAGGGTCCTCTGAGGATTTGGCCTTGATGGCAGAAACAGCTGGAGGTATGAGATTGGTCTGGTCCGCTTCGTCCTGCTGGGGCTGGTTTGGGTGGGATGGTCAGGCTGTAAAAGGAGGAGAGGGCTCTAGCTGGTGGGGATGGGGGAAGAGGACCAAGGGAGCTGTCTACATGTCTGCATAGCTGATATACCTCCTCTGGCTAGGTTGGGGAGGTATGGAGTGGAGGGTCATCAGGGCCTAGATGATTCTAACCCCAGATCAGTAGGTTCAACCAAGAAAGAAGAGCATTGACTCTGTACCCAGCTCTGCTGCCACCTATGGCTGGTTTAGTCACCCTGGCTCCTTCAGCCCAGAACTTTCCTCTTGGGTTTGTCCATCTCCCTGGTCCCCACCAACCAGTTTTCCTTTTGTGCCTCCACAGCCAGAGCCTGGCAACACTGACCAAGAAAGTGAAGAACAGCAGCAATTCCGGAATATTTTCAGGCAGATAGCAGGCGATGTGAGTACCTCCAACTCTTGACCCACTCAGACACTCCTCTCCTTGATGAATTGCTCAATTTGCCAGTTACTTCATTATTGTTCCATGGAGGTCATTTTGGTTTTTGGTGGAAACGGGGTATATGAATATAGCACAGAAATCCACAAGTGAAGTCCTCGGAGTTCTAGACCGACACACCCACTGGGTGGCTCTGAGCTGCCCCCTGCTTTCTACACAGCTGAAGGTAGTGTCTTCCTGAGAAAAGCCCCAGCTTTCCCATTACATAACAGCCCTGTCATGGGCTACACACACATGGGAGGCCCGGGTTTGATTCACAAAGGCTGCACTCTTAACTATGACTCTCTTCCCCTTCCCTCCTCAGGACATGGAGATCTGTGCAGATGAGCTCAAGAACATCCTTAACAGAGTTGTGAACAAACGTGAGCAGCTTAATTCTGCAGGGGCAGGTGGGCAGTGGGGGCGGTGTGTGTCCAGCTATCTGAAGGCAGCTCCTCACTCTTCTCCACACCTCCCAGATAAGGACCTGAAGACACAAGGCTTCACGCTGGAGTCCTGCCGTAGCATGATCGCTCTCATGGACGTATCCTTTCTGCCACCCTTTCCCAGCCCTGTGTAGTCTCCTGGGTCTAGGGCAACAACGAGGGGCCCAGTCAAGTAGAGGGGCCCAAATTCATGCTCAAGGAAAGATTTAAGAAGGCCCTGTGCTAAACTTCCTGGCTGCTGGTCTTTAAGGAGCTGTTGGAGGAAGCACTGGCCCCTGCTCTCAACCTCAGGCCTGGGATTCTGAGGCCCTACCCCAAGAGTGGTCCTTAGAGAAAGGTTCCCTGGGTTCTAGAGTAGGCACTGACTCTGACTGGGGAAGCATGGAGGGGGGGTGTTAAACACTAGGTCTGCTCCCAAGCCAGGAGGATTTTGCTATGTGCCCTGTAGCCCTGACCTCCTTCCTCCAGACAGATGGCTCTGGGAGACTGAACCTGCAAGAGTTTCATCACCTCTGGAAGAAGATTAAGACATGGCAGGTGGGAGGAGAGAACAAGTGGGAGTAAGGAAGGGACTGATTAAGAGGTTGAGTGTGTGACCTCTGTCCGCAAATTTTCTATTGCCAGAAAATTTTCAAACACTATGACACAGACCAGTCCGGCACCATCAACAGCTATGAGATGCGCAATGCAGTCAATGATGCAGGTGTGGGGAAGAAATGGGGTGGCCAGGATACAGATGGGAGGTGGCAGGAGCAGGGATGAGAGGGGAGGACTGGGCCACTGGGGCCCTACCAGAGAAAGGGTTTGAGAAAGGGCTTCTTGTTCTCCTCTCCGAGGCCATAGCGTGACCAGGAGGTTCTAAGCAGAAGGGAAGCAGGCCTGAGGACTCACCTCTATCTCCTCCTCTCCTGTGCTTCCACAGGCTTCCACCTCAACAACCAGCTCTACGATATCATTACCATGCGCTATGCAGACAAGTACATGAACATCGACTTCGACAGTTTCATCTGCTGCTTTGTCAGGCTGGAGGGCATGTTCAGTAAGTGGACAGCTACCCTTCTGCTCTCTTGTGCCCTTCCTGCTCCCTCTCCTGTGGTGGAGGGAACCTCCACTAACTGACCTTACTATATGGCCCTGGACAAATCCCAGGCTGAACAAAGGTGAAGGTCCTCTTTAGGCTCAGAATGGAATGGCAAGGGACAATTATTGGTGATACTTTGGCCTATTTTTGTGCTGAAGGGCAGCACCGAGCACATGGTCCTAAGAAAAGGTGGAGTGGTCGGGGGTGGTGAGGGAGAGCCTGTAACTGGCCTCTGGCCTGTGCATTCTTCCGAGCAGGAGCTTTCAATGCATTTGACAAGGATGGGGACGGTATCATCAAACTCAACGTTCTCGAGGTAAAGCGTAACAGAAACAGTACACTCCCTGCGCTTTAAAATTTGAGGTGGAGGGATGGGAGGGGATGGGAAAGAAACATAAAGGAAAGCTCAGAGCTCAGCAGGATGTGGTCATGGGGAATGCATACTGGGGGAAGGCTCTAAGGAAGCCTCAGTTATGGCTTTATGCTGGAAAATCTGTCCTTTCTAGGGGGGATCTGTGGGAAGGATGCTTCTCAGGAAATCTTCCCAGAGTCTGGCATGCTGGGACTGGCCTTTTCTTCTACTTTTTAGATCTCTAGGGCTTGGCTCTCTTGTCTCATGTGCGTTTTGATCTTGGGACTTCCTCTTGCAGTGGCTGCAGCTCACCATGTATGCCTGAACCAAGCTGGCTGCATCCAAGGCATGGAGGATCACTCAGGATTTCAATTTCACCCAACAGAGCTAAAGTCACTTACCTCAAAGGACACAGTCGCTGCACCCCCAGGAAGCCTCCAGGCACCTCATCAGTCTTGTTCCTCCTCTACTCACTTCCCTCCCAGCCTTAGTGCATCTGTCCATTTGTCAGGCCCAGCCTGACCCTTCAGTTAAGGAATGGGGAAGGGAGAGCTGTGTTGTCCCTGTGCCACATGGAGCCAAGTGCCTCTGTCTGCTTTAGCTAGCCACAGGCCAGTGAGAGCTTTGCTTGGAGTCTGATGGCCTCAGCTCTGAAGGCAAGTACTCTCCTTAGATGCTCGCAGCTGTTTGCAGAAGCATTTGCCAATGGCACTCAGTACTTCCTAGTGCTAGACGCCCCCTACCCGTCCCCCCCATCATCCCTATGTTCTCCCACCCATGGGACAGCAGCCCAATGAGCACCTGGTTCTGCCTGATTGTTTCAGGACGGGCCTGCTCTAGAGTAAACTAAACTAGCTCAGTGAAAAGAGGTTTGGACACTTTGGGTTATCTGACTCATAAGTTAGGTTGCATTCTGAAAAAAGTTCATCTAAATAAAGGTATATGTCTTGCTGGTTTGATTATGTTTTGTTTTCTCACATTGAGGTGAGAGCTACAGCAAGACTGAGTAGCTCCAATCTCATACCCATCAGGTACAGAGCTCTAGTTTCAGAATACAGCGATGGAAAATAGACACACACACAAATGCAAATCCCAAACCCCACTTTAATCATGCCTTTCTGCTATTTCTAGAGCACAGGAATCACTCAAATACTTTCCAAGATATACCAGGAAAGGAAAGGGAATAGTTGTTGGTGTATAGATCAAGACAAAATGGGTCACCTGTTAACTGGAGGGGCAGGTTAGCTGACTGTAGTGGCGCAGAGCCCCTCTAACACTGACCTACTGAATGACCTTAGACAAACCTTTAAATGAAGGTGTTTGCCATGGACCATGATCTGTAACCATCTTGCATTTTTCCACCCAATTTCCTTCTTCATCTCTGTATCAACATGGAAAAGGGTTGGCCGTGAATATGCAGATAAGGTAACAAAAATAAACAATTAGTAAAAGTACTTTATTTTCCTCTTATATTTGATTTATATGTTGCTTTACAAAGTTAGGAAGTTCACAGATTTATACCAAAAATGTAAGAAGGCTAAGCTATTTGCTTATAAACATTTTGCAGTCAATGTCATCTGATTTCAGTCTTCTAACCCATTTTCAATTAAAAAAAAAAAAAATCAAGACACCAAGGGCACTGGCACAGCTCGAGGGCATTTACTTCTCTGAAGCAGGAGAAAAGATCCTCAACAGCCTTTCCTCCTTGCTTTCTTCTCCCCCAATTCAACTGGGCTACTACTGTGAATTCAGAGGAAATTTGGGAAATGTTAGTCGCCATGTGACCCAGCAAGGTCACATAGTTGGGGGTTGGAAGTGAGGTTAGTGGTTACTGTCTGATTAGTAATAGGTTTGGTTTAATCAAGATTTCACATCCACTGGTGTCTGGAACTCAGGATAACCCAAACTATCTACACCACAGCTTGTTTCTGACCATCAGAGAGCATCTCTGAAATCCTCAGGATCCTGAGGATATGCAGCTGGGATAAAATCACTATTGTAACAATGTGGCTGTCATGGCCTTAACAGTTTTTAGGAGTTCTCCTTTAGGTAACAGGTACAAAATTTGTAAGTCAGCGTATATAAACTGCAAACCAGAGGGGACGGTGCTATTTAAATCCCACTTCACAATATAGTTTGATTTCCCCTCAAATGGAACCATTACCATTCCGCTAAGTGTTGTACATCTACTCCCACCAAATCATCCACATTCCTAGTCACTAAAGTTGTCCACTGTATAATCTACCAAAAAGAGAAAAACAAAAAACCTTTTGTTAGGCAAACAATCACTTCAATAGCAATAATGTTGCCTACAAATTAAAGATAGGTCAGGAGCTAAACACTCAACTTCTGAGGCAGAAAAAAAATTCTCCACAAAAGCAGGAGTGTTGTAACAATGACGTTCTCTCAAATTCAAGTAACATCAGGTCAAGATAACCCTTTGTTTGTATTGTGTTTAACTGCTTCATATTGAGTAGAGTAGCATGCCAAAATTTTGAACCTGATTAAAAACTTCATGATAAACCTTGAAGTCACTGACATTTCATCAGAACAAACTGTCATTAAAACACTAGCATATAAACCCAAAAGGATTTATGTTATGGTTTTCTTGGCTTCTGTTGTCAGAAGTAAACACAAGTAATTAAAAATAACATTCGATTCCTTAGAATAATTGAGGTTTTTTTTTGTCACATCATGTAACAATTTCCTTCCTCCACTAAGTATGAAATGTCAGAGCCAACACAAATCCCTGAACCACTGCTCCAATCTGAGAGGGAAGAGAAGGCCAGAATGAGCCAAGACATTATTGAAGACTTAAAAAAAGACTTCTGCATAACTTGAAGACACTTAAAAGTAACAGCACACAACCATAAGCAGCCAAGATGCTTATGGTGACTTTATTTCTAAACAGATGGCTACAACAGTGCATTTAGGGCAATACACTAACCTGGTGTTAAGGGAGTTTTACACATTCTTGAAACAAAGACATTATTGCTACGGCTTCAAAGAAAATTCCTGTGAAATGGGGAGAAGTATTATTAAGTATAGGTGCCCACACGCATACACACGTACAAGAAACATCCATAACTGCACACATGAAGGCAGATAGACTGTGCATGATTCTATCGAAGTTAAGCTCAAATCAGTTTTTACTGATCCTATCAATCTGTTCATACCTACAACAGTTCTTCACGACTGCCCAACACCTCACATATCCCCTTCCTGCTGTACAAAGGCTCCACCACTCTCATCTTTTCAGACATGTCCTCAGGCAGAACAGAAGGGCACCTATGCAACAGAGCATGAAAGACTTTCTCAGCACACTGCTCAGCCAGTGTGGGAATGTAGGTTCACTATAGTCCAAAGTAAAATGCCAGGTTTAGCAATAAATCCAAATGTACTTTCCTAGGAATCACCATTCCCAAACCCACAGAACAGCTTGGCTTCTCTGGTCACGTGTATAGGAAATGGGGTAAGAGATGGGAATGCTTGTTCTCAGATAGAAACAGCACACACAAACTTTGTGCGACAAGATCTTCTCTGCTCTCTCAAATGTGCAAATCTCAGTAACGTGGTCAACACAAGAGTCCTGCCATTCATAAGGACAGAGGTAAATAATTCATGGGGCCATTCATTATCTAGATGTATCTCCCAGATTAGTTCTTAATTTTTTTTGGATCCAGTAAGAACCACCAGAGGCTTTCCTGGAAAAAAAAAGAACAGCTACTTAGCCTTACACTCAATTCCAGGGGTTTAGGATACTCTCAGGAAACCTATCCATGAGCCCCAGGTGAAGTTCCCCTGCCCTAGAGCCTGAGTGAAGACATGGGAGAAGAAGTGTGTACACTAAGGTGGGTGGAGATAAACCTGGCTGCTCTCCTCTAGGAAAGAGTGGACATCACATCCGGAGCTCGGTATGTGGCACTCGGCTCTTCTCTCCTCTTCTCCCCCTCTCTGTACAATCTTTCAGAGTTCACAAAAGGCTGAAAAGTAACACCTCTATGGCTTCGCTTACGAGTGCAGACAGAATTAAAAAGCACAGCAGTGTCAAGAAGGCTTTGTTCATTTGGCGGTTCTTGAAGGACAGGGAGGGTCTTTTCCCTTCACCCCACTCCACCCTTTCTTCTCAGCTTAGTGGGGGAGGTGAAGGCAATGCACCGGTCTTTAAGAAGCCTGCTTGAGGCCTTAAAAACTACGCTCAGATGCTTTCCCTAACCCCCATTTGGGTACCGCAGCGGGGTGGGAAGTACCCCATAAGCCCAGAGGAGCTATGTGATGGCTGCTGTAAGTCGAGGCACAGCTAGAGAATGGGGGAGGGGCTGGCAATGAAGCAAACTAAAAGGTTTCAGATCCCCTGCCTGCCTGGAGAGTCAGAAGTTGGAAAGACAAAGGCTATGCCTCCAGTTCGAACAGCCTGCCAATACCTGCAGGGAGTACCCAGGTTTAACAGTGAGATCTCCAAGTAGATGGTAGGTCTGTGCATTGCCTTGAACCAGGGACTGTTTCAAACCCTGCGGAGGTTCAATAGGAATCATTGTCTGCAAGGACTTGTCATTATGTGATCTGCTGCCTGAGCTCCTAAAATATAATCAGCAGAGTAGCTACTCCAGCTGTGAAAAATCTACTGTGTCCCTTTAGCATTTAAAGCCAGCTCTGTCCATCTAAGAAGAGAATATGGAAACACATTGTACATAATTGTGTAGAAAGGAAAATAGTTGCATCCAATTAAAATACCCAGTGGTTAGAATTAACTGATTGCAATAATTAAGGAGAAATTAAGACTGATCCTAAAAACCTAACATTTGAACAAATTTGTACTTAAATGCATGACTATATTGGTTTAAACCACCATAAAGAACAGAAACTAAAAATCACAAACTGAAATCAATAAAATACATGTGTGATTAGGGTCAAACTGGGTAACCAATTAAGATCTGTGTCTTTAATAAACATCTGGAGAACACCAGAAGCATAAATTACTATATGCCATCCTGTCCCAGAAGAGTATGGTTCCTTAAAAATCTGTTTAAATCTGACAAACCTCCAGTAAAAACTTAGAAGTGTAACCTATCATCCCATAGAGCTGCCCAGACTTAATGCTAGTAGTAAGCCTGGCTAGTAACCACTTTCTCCTTCCCTGATTCACTGGGGAAAGGACATTGGCCTGTGTAAGGGGCCGATGTGAGATTAGTTCAACTAAAGACTTCCCAACATGGGAGGCAAAAAACTTCATGAATCAATTTTGCTGTCATCCTCAGCATGGTGTTCAATGTGTCCTGCAGCATCCTAGAAATAAAGGGGAAAGGATCCATGAGAAAAAGGTTGGTAGTAGGTCAAAAGAAAGTCAAAGCCATGGAGAACTTCCCAGGTCTAATCTGTGATCCATGAAAGGAAGTTAGGACCCATCACTCTTAATTCACATGGAACTGTACACTTGAGTTCTTAACACAAGAATGCTGTAATAAACCTCTAGGTTCAGTTACTGGATTCGAACAAATGAAAACATTCTCTTTAGGCACTTTCTCAAAAACTACCTAATTCTTCATTTGAAACCTCATTAAGCTATCTCTCAAATCTTTGAATAATATTAATAATAAAAAGAAAAATCCTTACACTCTCCCCGTTTACTGCAAGTCTGAATATTCTAATAAGGCAAAAAAGGTTTACTGAACCCTGCTCTGAGCAAATGACCCTGGGTTGACCTCAAATCCCACTGATATACCTGTTTGGATCCTTTCTTAGCAGTAAAAAAAGCATCACAGTTCTTCCAGCGACATTTCAGAGTTTGAAAGTTTGGATTTGTATGGTCAGTCAGCAAATGTTGTTTTAAATGATCTACAACACCAAATATCAGAGAGCAGCCATGCCACTGGAGAGAGAGAGAGAATCGAAAGGGTAAGTTATAAAGAGTACGGGAAACATGCAATGAGAATATTCCTCATTGTATCCTATGAGTAAGCCTCTATTCTTTAATTTATTCTTGGCTGGCAAATTCAACAAAGCCAGAGGCAACCAAATTAATCATGAATTTATTCAGAAACTTTGAAAAGACTGGGAAGTCTTTTGACAGTTCAGTATTTTGAGAAGGCAAAGCACTAATGCAGCCATTACATCTTTAAATAATGAAGCTGTTAGCAAATACTGACAGGCAAGTTAAATAAAATTCAATTTAAACTATACTTATTCTTTTTTAAAAAAATTATTTTTAATTGAAGGATTAATTGCTTTACAATATCATGTTGGTTTCTGCCATACATCAATATGAGTTGGCCATAGGTATACTCCTCCTGAACCTCCCTCCCACCTCCCACTCCATCCCACCCCTCTAGGTTGCCATAGAACGTGGTAAACCATCATAATTCTTTATGTTGCCATCATAAAAAGGGTTTCTCAGTCCATTTACTTAAAAAGACAAAGAGCTTTCCTGTAATACCCGAGTTATTTTTGACAATTCTAAGAACTGTTGGCTTGTAAACTTGAAAACACAAATGTCTGATAAAGAAAACTACATTTGTGGAAATACTGGCAGAAAACTGCCAAGGAAGCCTGTCTTTACTCACAGTTTTTATCACTTGAATCACAGTCTTGTGATCAGTTTTTTTTTTTTTTACTGTATTGTAAATGTGGCTATATTTCAATTGTTAGTCAGAAAGCATTTGTTTTGTACCAAAACAAAACTCTTTTGTTTTGGCTTTTTTCCCTTATAGGCTTTTAAGAAATGATTCTAACATGTTCATTTCTAAAATGTAATGCAATTTTGAATTTTCTCTCTGTAAACACTATTTCATACCCCCCCACCCCGGCTTTAAAACTAGAAGGTATTTTCCTCATTTCTCTGGATAAGTTAAGTCTATTTGTATGTTTTGGATACTGTTTTACTAGATTTTGCCTGTCTTCACTGAGAACACTAAAAATCAAAGATAGTGATGTGTAAAAAGCTGAAAAGTCATTAGGCCAGAGACAAATCTAAACTCAAATTTTAAAATGTGAGCATCCAGTTCATCAATGCTGAAAAGTGGATTAGGGTTTAGGGGAAAAAATTCAGTGCCAGCCACTTTTCTCTGGTCAGTACTATTAGAACTGATGAAACAAATTAAGGTTTGTAAGAAACAGTGTAAAAGTTCTGAGGTTTAATCACCATCCTCCACTCTAAAATAAAAAACATGAAATTTAGTCTAGTGAACCAAGGTTTAGAACTTCAAGAGTGCAAATTTTTATTTGTCTATTTCTCAAAAACCAATGAACAAACCAAACTACTAATACATGTAAATGCCTGAGGAATGGGTAAAATACTGTAGGCAGGTTATGAAAACAAGCACCTTCACTTTTCTTTCACACACTTCTATACTATTGATGTTTTTGTAGGCATGTATTAATATAGTAATAAAGCAAACTAAAAAACACAAAGGAAATAACCTCTGAATGGACACTTAAACATAGTTTGTATATAACCTTAAGACTGAACTTCCACTATAGAATTATAGAAGCATTTTATGTACTTCTTAAAAAATAAGCTTATTTGTCCTATGGTGGAAGACTCAATATGAAAATGTTAAACCAATGATAATGAAGATCTATAAATTGGCCTGGGGTTGGGCAACACCTAAGTCTGGTGACAAGAACAGTTTCAATATTTACCCAGCAGCGGTAATTCTGCATCAGATTTAGCCTCACGGCCTGAATACTGCCATCATAACAGCCAGTATAAATCTAGAGAAAAATGTTTATCATTATCAGACCAAACAACACACAATAAAACTACTATTGAACATCCTCAAAATAAGAGCCAAAAGCTGGTAGCACTACAACGGGAAACTACAAACCTAAACCCAAACCAGCCCCAGAGTACCATAATAGGAAAGTATCTTATACATCTTCTAGTCTGGATACTTGGAAGCTATGCTCCTTAGAAAGCCATTCTTGGGACTGTCATTGAGAGCAGAAGTGGTAGGGCTCAGAGGCACTGCTTATACTTTAACTAGTGTAGCTCTGGCTTCTGCTAGGCATTACATATCAGGCTTCTGAATTTCACTGGGACAAAGGCTCTACTGCTTAAAGTTAGAAAAATATCCATTCTGGTTCAATCTCAAAATTTAAAAATAAAATAAATCAAGGATTAGTAGAGTTACATGAGTTAGCTTCTACTTTTAGGTCTGCTGTAACTATGCCACACTGACCAAATCTCCTAACTCTATTCCAATGTTTTGTCCAGATTATAATGTCTCTGAAAAAAAACACCACTCATCTTTTTTTTTGGAAACACCTTAAATTTACCTTCTATTTAATGGTGGCATTATATTTTTTTATTGTAACTATTTTAGTTCTTAATAGAAATGGAATATTCAAGAGCACTACTGGGTTACGTCTCAATATTATAATACCAAGAGATAGAAAACATTCAATAATGAGGCATATCAAAAACAGATGTCATTTTTGGAAGTGACAAGTAGTAACATTACTAAGTCTGCAGAATTTTTAGTAAACACATTCAAAGGCAAATATGTGGCATGGCAAATTAAACTCACCATACTTTTATGGATGGTCATACACATAATCATGTCTTTGTGTCCTCCATAAACCTGCAGTCGATCATGAGACTTAAGTGGAGGTGGAGAGGGGAGAGAACAGAAAGAGAATCAAGGTTATTTATACTTTGTGTTTAATAAGCATAGTCCCTGAAGGCTTTTGCAAGTTTAAAACTGTACCTCAGGTATCAAGCTGAAGCACCAGTCACTTGTTAACAGAAGCATAATCGAACAGCAATCTTTTTAATAAGTCCTCCTCCTTAAGGGAAGAGCTGTAATTGGGGGAAAAAAATCCCCACCAATTTCTGTGTAGTGTCAAAGTCTCAAACCTGAAATTGTATACAGAGAACCACACGATGTGACAGGCTACAGCTGCCCTCCAGAAACCATTAAATTTTGACACCTGTGAATCTGACCAGGTATCTCAGGGCAGTATTTCTCAAAGTGCTGTCCAAGGACCAAGCTACTTCATAATTATCTACAACACTTAAGAAGAACACAGATTCCCTAGTTCCACCCCAGCCTTTCCACAAAAAACAAAACAAAACACCAAATCCATACAGAACATCTCTCCAATCATTCAAACAAAATAGTGAATCTAAATTCTACCTGTAACTCATAGACACGAACAAATTTATCCAGGCAAGCAGTCACCATCACTTTCCCTAGGATATTCACCACAGTCACTGCGTGATTATGACCTTTATAGATCCGGACAAGCTCACCAGTCTGCATCAGAAGAGAGACAAGAGTCACTAGACTGATTTCTAAGAGTCTTGACTTTTGAGATTTATAACTCTGTAATTCTAAAAGAGGTAATTATGAGACTACTGGTACACACATGTAGCTGTACTAATTTTAGACAGGTGATGTATTCTCACAAGCATTTGTTACTTATATAAAATATATGCACTGTATCCTGATGGTGAGAACCCAGTGTTACAGAGAGAGAAGGGCCACAGCACTGTGTGTATGTATTTTATGGTGTTTTACGTATATTCACTTTTATCATTTCACTGGATCTGGACAAAAAGTCCCTGAGGCTGAATAACCTCAGAAGTTCAGAGTAGGAACTGAACTTCAGAAGTGGCCTCTATGACCCAGGCAGAGTCTCACAGCTGTTTCTATCTGTGCTATTTTAAACTACATATCATATCTACTTTCTCAGAGCCTCAGATGCTCAATACGTCTCATGTTTAAATGAGACATTCAAACTAAACCTGACGTAAACTTTTGAGCCTGTCCCCCACAAAGGCTTTTGATTTCTTTACAGTGCTTAACTGTATCCAAGAGCTTATGCACAGGGATTATTATCAAATCTTTCACTAGAAAGGAGGCTTAACTTAAATTGCAAGAGGTCTGAGGAATTCCTTCAGGCTTTATCCCCCATTTTATTAAAGATACACCAACAAGGCTTACGTGAATGTTGTGAGCATGGACTGACTGATCACTGGAACCACTGAACACGAGGTCATTCACCACCTTAAAGGAAAAAATTCAGTGAGTGAGATTCAGTACAAAGTTCTGAGGTTTCCTTTAACTTGAAATACACACTGGCAAATTCTACTTTACATCCTATTTTGAGATGAGCATGAATGAGGTATAAAATAAGTTTCTCAGACACATTTTCTGAACTGAAATTTATGTGTTCCCACTAAGTACTCTGATGAACTGACAACATATTATTGGGTTTGTTGCTTCTTTGGAATGATTATGAAGTAGCCTAGAACAGCATTCGAGTATATCTACATTCTACAATAAGATATTTGTCTCTCAATTAATATGCTAAAAAACAGTACATCCTGTGGTGATTCCAGGCCTAAGGAAAAGGATTGTAACCTCCTGTATTCTAAATAAGGCATTAGAAAACATGGGAAATTTCATTTGAACTTCTCTGTCTGCACCAGACAATGAACTCCCATTCTATACTTGCCTTCATGCAGAGGATGGTTTTGCTGTGGCCCTCCAGAGTTCTAAGGAGCAATCCATTCCGTGCATCGCGTACGCTAATGGTACAGTCATAAGAACCCACAACCAGCAACTTTCGGGCACCTTCCTGAGCTGTGGCAAGACAGCTGACAGCCCGAGGGCCATGGCATTCAAAGATTTCAAGTCGTTTGTTGTTCTGAAAAATAAGCCATCGTTATATGAAGTAAAAAACCACTTGGAAAAACTCAGCATCAACTAATCCAAATCACTACCTTGATACAAACTCTAAATTCTAACACCTACCTGTAAGTTTTCATATCCACTCTGTATCCCTAACTCCCCAACCTCTGCCATCCCCATTCCAACACTCTATGTATTCATGATACCTTCTTCCTCCATTCTAGTGGGGACAGTCTTACGTTATAAACTCATTGCTATCTTTGACCCATGCTATCCTGATCATAATTAGAATCTGGTTCTCTTTTTATGTATTCTCTTACTTCCCTTAAGTCAATGACATGAAAGAGAAACCTTTTTTCCTTATTTGAATATATTTTCCATGCCCAAGACCCAAGAAGTCTGATTTTTGTCATCCAAAATGTACGTACTCTATTTGTCATGGTTGCTTCCAAAATTCTCTTTGAGAACTACTTTCTTAGATAAACAGTTTCTCATTCTCCATCTTTCTGTTATTCTGTCCTTTTCTCTGGGTCTATGTTTCTCTCATAACATTAAGTTAAACTATAGGAGCCTTTATGTCAGTCAGCATAGCATGGTTACATCCTGAATGTGGATGTGGATAAACATTCCTTTACTTCAGATTTTAGACTTACTTTCTTTACTCCCAAACCAATCTTGTTCATAGTTTCCTACTTTCCCAAAACTCTAAAAAGGTACTTTAGGTGCAAGTATGAGACAAAACTCCCAGAGACTAGGCAAGAACAACAGCTGGGAACCTCAATTTCAGCCATCTTAAAATGCTGAGGAGATAGACGAAAGGCATTCAGGGCCCAAAGGTAGACAGGTCAAGGTCAACAGCCCTGGCTTTTTGATGAGCCCCAGGCAGCACTGCATTCCAGGAGTGTGGGCAAAACAGAAAAAAGGTCCAGCCCTAATAAGGATTCAAAATTCACATCTCTGTAAAAACTCTCAAATCTCTGCCTCAAAGTCCATCTTTGCTGGGGCTTTTCAACCATTTAAAGACCATTTCAAAAAAACAAAACTAAAGATCATTCCCATTTGAATTTGTCATCATTTTGCCCCAAAAGTCTGGCTCCTAACTTCTATTACATTACATTACATTAATCTCACAAAATAGAACTGGGTAATTATCAAGTTATAGCCTTTAAAACATTTTAAATCTATTTTGTCTTATGTGATCTGCTCATATCAAGTGAACCAAATAACTTGATATTTGATTACATATGGGCTTGATATTTGATTACATATTACTTGATTCTAAGCTTTTTAAAGGCAGAAACCATAGCATATTTTATTGCATTTCTTGTAAATAGTTCCAGATAGCTGGTAGAAGGAGACACAGTAGGTACTAACTAAACATATGATACTATATTAGGCATAATACAGTAAACTTTTAATACACTGTTAAAAGATGACCAGATGGCCTTGGGATAGAATGCCACAACTAATTAGTAACCAAACCTATTACTTCTACCTCCGATTACATTTTTTATGCATTCTCTTCACTTGAGTCTACATGTCAGCTGCTGTAACAAAGCCTCCTAAATGGTCTCCAAGCTTCTACTATCAGTATTTTCCAATCTGTTCAACACCAAAGTGACTTTTTCTAAAATACCAATGGAATCATGTCTCTCACGCTTTAAAGCTTACGAGTTCAACTACATTAACAAAGCACACAGAGCTACCAAGAATTGGCCCGTATTCGTTTCCTAAGTCTTATCCTGAGACCTACCACATAACAGTGCTCAATAAAGGTTTGCTCAACAAATGGAT
Organism: Antilocapra americana; assembly: GCA_007570785.1. Classification (NCBI taxonomy): domain Eukaryota; kingdom Metazoa; phylum Chordata; class Mammalia; order Artiodactyla; family Antilocapridae; genus Antilocapra; species Antilocapra americana. The sequence continues at coordinate 11,658,401 of ML664176.1, read as the reverse complement.
TTATATTGGGTCAGGAAAGAATGAGGCCCAAGGGCATGAAGGCAAACTTTGACTTAGTTCAGTTTACAGAACAAGCTACTTTCATGAAACCCTAAATCAGTTCTAAACATCACTGTCATACTCAAAGGAATTTAAGCTCACTTTTCATGGTGTCATTCTTAAAATGAGACAAACTAGTTTAACCCATGACTCATTATTTGGCCCCAAATCATTAGGCTTGGTTTAATTTAGCAGAGTTACACTTTGGTCCTGGCACACTTGGGCCTGAGCAGACAGAATGCATCTTGTTTCACTTACAAAAGAAAGTAAGTTTTTGAGCAGTGGCTAATTCTGCTTTCTCTTACACACACAAAAACATGAAAATGGTCTTGTCTTCGACTTCTTCCCCCCTCAACATCACTTTTAAGTGGCATGGGGGTTCAGCGTCTCTCCCCTATCACTGACCTTTATGTTGAAGGTGACCACAGCGCCATTTGCCAGTCCTGCATAGAGAATTCGCCACCTACTGTGGAGGCAGAGAACCCGGTCTTCCAGCTGTAACTGCTCCACACACTCTCGAGTCTGATAAAAGCACACAACACCTGATCAGTAGAGGTTAAAAGCAAATAAGACATGAAAACAATCCTCTGTGAAACAGAGTGTGAAATTATTTTTTATGAGGAAGAAAATGTTGCATCCTCCATTTTGTAGAAAAGAATCTTAGACTGTTTTCTGCTTTGAAATTTGTGGCAAAAGAACCTCAAGCTGTAGGTAACATAGTAAACAAATGTAACTTGTTACCTATGTTTCTAACTTGGAATGTAGAAATTCTTCAAAGGGCACTATGAACTGGGTTTCAGCCTCTTAAATTAAGCAGCCAAAGAAAAAGCTGCACTCATTGTCTAAACAGGAAAATAAAGATTATAGTTGTATTATCTGATAATTGCATTAATCAAGTACTATGTGTTTTCCTGCAACTGATTCTCTATTTCAACAGCTCCCAAATGCCTCCTTTAAACCAGTATCAGGTTAGCTGGTCTATAATTACCCAAAAGGTTTTCAAAATATATAGAACACCAAGCTTCACCCCTAAACCCTGAGATTCTAATTCAGCAGGCCCTGGAATATGTTTTTAAAAAAATTTCCTTCATAATTCTGATGTATATACAGGTTATACAAATAGTTTGAGCTGATGTTCATAAAATGATTTCTGTGAATTCCCAGAACTGGGTTTTATTGATAAAATCTAATTACCTAGAACAGGGCCAATTACATAGTAAGTACTCAAGATTGAATGCTGTTGAATGATACTAAGTGACTAAAATAATAAAAAAAAGATCTATTAATGTGGATTTGTCTATTTCTCCCTGTAATTCCATCAATATTTCTTTACATATTTTGGTGCTCTGTTATTTTGGTATAAGATAGATCACTGTTCTATCTTCCTATCTTGAATGTCTTCTATATTGACCCTTTTATTGTTGTAGAAAGCTGCCCTTGTCTCAGTAGTATTCTTTGTCTTAAAGTCTATTTGCCTGATAGTAAGATAACTACTCTAGCTCTTTTTGATACTATTCGCAACAGTACACTTTCCCCCATTCTTTTATTTCCACCTACCTGTGTCTTTGAATTTAAAAGTGTCTTATTGACAGCACAGATTTTGGTGTTTGTTCTTTATCTAGTCAATCTCCTTTTCAACTTGAATGTTAATTCACATTTAACATAATTATTAAATATGGTTAGATTTAGACTCCAATTTGCTTTCTGTTTGTCTCATTTTTATTTCTGTTCCCCCATTTCTGCATTGTTTTGTATTAGTTTTTTTAGTATGCCATTTTAATTCCTCTATTAAATTTTTAAGCTATCTTTCTTTGCATTATTCTTTTAGTGGTTGCATTAGGACAGCTGTTCTCAGAGTGTGACCCTTAGACCAGCAGCATCAGTATCACATGTTTGAAAAGTAAATTCTTGGGCTCTATCCCAACCTTACTGAATCAGAAACTCTGTGAGAGGGATCTAGTAATATGTGTTTTAACAAGCTCTCTAGGTCCATCTGATGCACACTGAAGTTTTGAAAGAGCTTTCTAGAGATTACCTCTTTAAACTGTAACAATCTAGTTCAAGTTAATATTGACTTATCCTTAACAAAATAGAAGAACCTTGTACCAGCATAGTTCTAACCTCTCCCTTTCCTATGTTCCTGTTATCTCACATATCCCATCTATATATGTTAAAAACCTAATTACGTGGTTATTACAAAATTATAATTACAAAATTATATACAATATTATAATTACAAAATTATAAATTGTCTTAAATAATTAAGTCTTTTAAAGTTAAGAATATATGTATATATTTTTTCCTGCTCACTGACTTTTATATTTTAAATATTATGCAATTGTGTATATATATGTATATTTTAACGCAAACAATTTTCTCTAATTTCTTATAATTCATTTAGAAAATTCTTTCTCAGAGGAGAGGTCTACTTCTTAGTCTTTAAGTTTAAAAACTTCTTTTAACATTTCTTTTTCTACCTAATATTAATTTTGGCATATGACATGAAAATAAAAATCAAAAGGAATATTTGTTGGAAAGATCAAAAGAAGCATATTATTAATAGTAGCAAGTGAAAAGATATGTGGAGAGAGACAGAAAACATGGTTTAGACCTAAGCCTCATTTCTACCAAAGGTTATAAGTATACTGAAACAGATTTAAAAGCAAGAAGGTGAACAGAATGAAGCATCTGTCTCAGTGTCTTCACTCTACACAGTAAATATAGTCAAGGAGCTTCAATATCATCACTTTTGATTTCTCTGGACCCACTTACCTTAACATTATAGCAGCGAATGGTATGATCACTGGAACCAGTGTAAAGGGCAGCATTCTTCCCAGAGGTCTGAGTAACCAGGAGGCAGTTCACTTTGGAAGTATGGCCCTCAAAGACACCAATGCACTTTCGACTCTAAAGTCAAGCACAGTTCAGATCATTACTTGTGGATATAGATGGATAAGATAATGTATTTCCTTAAAAAAAAAAAAAAAAAAGCTAAAACATACAGTTCATGTTTGTGTCCCCAGAGTCTAGAATGGTACGTAGTATCTGGTATCAAAAGATGTTCAAAAAAACAAAAAAGGTGTTCAGTTAAGTACCTGTTCATTGAATGCCCAGTGAACAGAGGTACCTGCAACTTATATGTTAACTGAGCCATACCAAAAATTACTTAGGGTAATTTGCTATAAGATAGATCAGAATTTTAATTAATGCTAGGCCAAGTCTCTCTAGCATATGGACTAAAGTGCAAGCAAATTCAAACTATAGCTAATTACCCAGATAAGTTGCTGCATTTGGTCAGTACGTAGAGAAAGCTTCACGATATTCAAAGACATGCCATCACAGGTCCTGGTGTCCCAGGACCTAGGAACACCCTGTTATCTCTGTGCACATACTGTTCTATATATTTACAATGTACATACATTCCTATACCTACCTTACAATTTAGAGTTAGAGCCAACTCCCCAAACCTTACACTCATACCTCCTGGTACCATTGCTTTCTTCCTTCAGTCATCTCTATTGCCCTTCAAACATTATTAGGCTAAAGGAACCTATATACTTGCTGTTGCCTATAGTAAACACATTTTCTCAGTCCATCATCTAATCTTTCGACTTTCAAAGACTTCATCAATTTCATACACTTTCACTGTATTTGTCCAGACAACATAGTGTTCCTAAAGTTTCTTGGCTATCATTGTTGATAAACAGAATTAGTTTGACTTATGTTTCTTCAGTATGGATGTGAGAGGTGGACCATAAAGAAAGCTGAGTGCCGAAGAACAGATGCTTTTGAACTGTGGTGCTGGAGGAGACTCTTGAGAGTCCCTTGGACTGCAAGGAGATCCTATCAATCCATCCTAAAGAAAATCAGTTCTGAAAATTCATTGCAACGACAGATGCTGAAGCTGAAACTCCAATCCTTTGGCTGCCTGATGCGAAGAACTGACTCATCTGAAAAGACCCTGATGCTGGGAAAGATTAAAGGCAGGAGGAGAAGGGGACGACAGAGGATGAGATGGTTGGATGGCATCACCAAGTTGATGGACATGAGTTTGAGCAAGCTCCAGGAGTTGGTGATGGACAGGGAGGCCTGGCGTGCTGCAGTCCATGGCGTCGCAAAGAATCGGACACAACTGAGTGACTGAACTGAACTGATATCCTGTGTGTGCTCAGTCGTGTCCAATTCTTTTGCAACCCCATGGACGGTAGCCCGCCAGGCTCCTCTGTCCATAGAATTTTCCAGGCAAGAATACTGGAGTGGGTTGTCATTTCCTACTCTAGGAGATCTTCCCAAACCAGGGATCAAACCTATATCTTTTGCATTGGCAAGCGAATTCTTTACCACGTCCTACCAGGGAAGCACAAATACTATACTCAAAACTCAAAAGTCCACTATAAGAAAATTAAGAGTTATGAACATCAGATTAAGTGTGGGGTAATGAAAGACTGCTGCTCTTCTTAATAACTTACACAGTTCATCAACTCTCAGGGAAAATGCCTCCTCTGACACTTTCCCAATGTTCATTCTATCCCTTCTCTATTATGTAGCAACTAGGTGACAGACCTCAGCATCCACTCCAGGGCTGGGACCTGACTGTCCCTAGCCTATTGTTAAAATTCCATCTCCTTTTGCCAAGTGACTGTTTAGGGAGGAAAGCACAGGACCCCTTTTTGGCGGTGGGAGGGAAAAGAAACTCTTGTGGCTACTGACATCTGTGAGCAGGAGAACCTGCTTTAGGAAGAGCTAATAACAGAGAAAATAGACAGGAGAAAAAGAATTTAAGTCTCTGGTGACCCCACTGAGTCACCAGATCAACTGTATCTGAAGTTAGTCTAAAGCCTACTCCATCTCTGGAAAGCAAACACGCGTGTTTAAAAAAGAGCAAGTTGGGAGTTTCTAAAACCTGTAATGAAGCAAAAACCTTCAAATTAATGTATCAACTTACCACCAGATGATAAGCTCGGACAGTTTTATCTGCCGAACAGGTATACAGTAAATTCCCAAATATCTGAATTGCATTCACTGCAGCTTGGTGCCCCTCAAAGCTCCCTTCTGTGGGCTCATCGTCATCTCCTGGCTCTGAAGATATTTCTAGAAAACAACAATATGTTTCAGAAATATGTCGGCTTGTATCTCAAAAGATACTAAGAAATTTAAAACATTATGAAAAAGTGGTCCCTGGATTCTCCTAAAAACCTGGTTTGCCTAGCAAAACACCGCATTCTCATTAGTGACTTTCATTATGAAGATTTCATATTAAGAAATGGTAGGGAAGGCCTTTCTCTTAGAGATAAAATACTTACATGGTGAGTCTTTGAATGATACCCTTTAAGGTACTATCTATCCACTTCCAGTCTCCTCTGCTGCCAGTTATTTTATTGAGTAAGGCATTATTTTTTAAAGTAGTTCCTTCTCAAAGCAAAGCCCCCCACCCCCCACAGCCAAGAAAACCTTAATACAGTTGTCCTTTGGTAACCAAGGGGGATTAGTTTCAGGATTCCTCCACCCAACATGTACCAAAATCCACAGATGCTCAAGTTCCTTAAGGCCAACTATTCTAATTAGCTGAACACATGAGAGAGCCAGATTAGAGATGTAAGAAACTGAAACGCCAGGATTTGAGGATTCAGGGATACCAATAACTGTTGGTTAAAGTAATCCATCCTCTTGGTAAAAAGCCCAGTCCCCATCCCCTATTCTATAAGCATATTTAAGTAGATTTAAACCCTGGCTTTAATACTTACAAAGCTTTTTTCCTATGATTAATTTATCAATTCACTGATTTTTTTTAAATATTTAAGACTTATTTACTTACTTATGTATTCCAGAGTGCATGGACTCTGTAGTGATTAATAGCTGTGGCTCATGGGCTTAGTTGCCCCAAGATGTGTGGGATCCAAGTCCCCAGACCAGAGATCCAACCCACATTCCCTGTATTGGAAGGCAGACTTTTAACCACTGGACCACCAGGGAAGTCCCTCCTGTAATTCATTTAAATAAAACTGAACCACCAAATACCTGAAGAGTTCTTTGATCCTTTTATGGAGGAGATCACAGTCTGAGTTTCTGCCACACTACAAAATAATAGCAAAGGTCTTCTTAGCATCTATGTGAACAGGACAGGTAGTAAAATTTGTATTTTCCTGACTCAAAAAATTATTCTAAATAATGGACAAAATAGCAATGATCAAGATCAGTTTCTGCATGTGAAATTTTTATATGAAAGGAAAAAACAGTAAATATTTACAATACAAGTGAGAAAGCAGAAACTCTCCATTGCTAAGGAGATATCCATATCTGTCATCCCTACTGATTTTCTATAAATGTGACTCTAAAAATATTCTGATTTGGAACAAAAAGTTGTTTTCTAATGAAAGAATGGTGAAAACTGCTCTGATTGGACCAACACAGTATCCTTACCTTACAGGGATGCCATCTTTATAGCGAGTGCCAATCTCACTGGTAGAGCTAACTTCATCACAACCAGAGCGAGAAGTTTCTAATGAGTTTTGCTCTGTGGAGTTCCAAATATCCTTTTTAGATGGGCTATCTGGTTTCTCTTCTCCAGATTCAGAAGAATCAATGGCTACCACTTCTAACTGAGGATTAGGAACTTCTAGGACTTCAAGAGACGAGTCACTCTCTGGTTCATCTCTGACACTTTCTTGTTCTGGGCCAGTTCTGCTATCTTCCCAGGTGGAGGTTGTCACTTTCCCCCCTTTAGTAGACTTTCCAGTTTTTACTTTCCTTACAGGTTTAGCAGTAAATACATCCTGTTCAGTGTCACTGTTCTCAGGAACATGGGCAGCCCGCAGAGTTTTCTTCTTCCTAAGTTTCTTCTTTTTCTTGTTCCCCCTAGCTTCAGCTGATGTCAGAGTGGACTCTGCCTGTTGTTCTGGCTGGTCAGCTGGAGAGTGGGGCTCTTTCTCTAAAGGGGTTTCTGAAGCAAAGGATAATCTTGGAAAGGAACTGGTACAGGCTTCAGACCCACTGTTGCCTTTGTTTGGCTCTTCGCTTTCTTTATCTATGCTAGGAAGACCAGCTGATTGGGAAGAGGGACTGTTCCCTCTGTTTCTGGTAATGCCTTGCTCCACAGAAAACTTCAGCTCTTGGCTAGGCTCATGGACTCTCTCTGTTAGTTCTGGTAAGGACAATGCTGCAGTGGTAACTGGATAAACTGGACAATTGTCACTGATCTCTCCTGAATTGAGAAGGAAAAAAAAAATTATTGCATCGTCTTTGTGCCTGCTATGTGTAGTCACAAACTACAATTATCACTGATTGAATTTCTATCAAATAATATGACACTTTGATGATATGTTAACAACTTTTTAACAGTCATGGTTTAGTTATTTCTCTCCTCAGCTTCCCGTAACGTACACGTGTTTCACACTTTGATGATATGTTAACAGTCATGGTTTAGTTATCTCACTCTTCAGCCTCCCATAACCTACATGTATTTCTAGTACAGTATTTATACATTTTGCCTTGCACTAATCTCAATGTGCATGTCTTATATCCTAGAAAATCTCCTTTTACGGGCAGAGATTGTTTCTACTGATCTTTTCTCTTTCTTGTTTGAAACAATGAATATGAATTACTTTTGCAGTCAGAAAAGGAAATCTAATAAAAGCTATTTTTGAAAAAAATGCCACTATGTTTAAAAAAAATGCTAAATACTATCCATATAAAAGTAACAAAATTCAATATGAAAGGTAACATATATTTGATGTACATATCAATGATTAGTGTTGTAACAAATAGCAAAATTTAGGAATGATTCTTCAGACTTTGTTTTTGTTCAGAAAAAAAAGAATACCACACAATATCAATTTGTTTCTTAAATTTTCAATATAGCACCATTGTGGTTATACAAACTTTAGATAAGATTTTAAACAACTTAGAAGTTATTCTCAAATGGTAACCAGATAAGGATTATCTTATAAAGAGAGTAAAATCCCTGGCTATTTGTCAAAACCCCCAAGTTCCTATTAGATGATTCCAAACACCAGAGCGCTCTGCCTTTCATCATGGCCACCAGTTCCTCAAGTCTCTATTAACCTTAGTCTGTACTTCAACTAATAAAACAGTTAAGTAATGAGAAGTCCAGAAGATGAATCTCATCTAGAAAACTGACTAAACAACTTCCATGCCCTTTATCTCATGAAAAACATACAATTCTGCACCGATCCTAATAAATGGAACATGTTACCTGTTAATGCAAAGTCAACTTAGCAATCCTGTATTAGAGAAAATTAGGAAGAGTTACCAATATTTAAATAATGCTCCTAAATAAGAAGACTTAAAGAAAAACTATAGTAACTTTTTAAAAAAATTAAAGAAAAACTATAGTAACTTTTTAAAAAAATATTTATTTATTTATTCATTTATTTGGCTGTGTGGGGTCTTAGTTGCAGCACACAGGATCTTCTATCTTCATTGCGGCATGCAGGATTCTTTTAGCTGCAGATGCAGAATCTTTACTTGTAGCATGTGGGATCTAGTTCCTGAGGCCCCCTGTATTGGGAGTGTGGAGTCTTAGCCACTGGATCATCAGGGAAGTCCTGTAATAACTTTAGTTTTAATGGACAAATATGATGCTACATCACTAATATAAAATTGCCCTAGACCCACTATAGGGTTGCCCTTAACACAGAGAAAAGTTTACATACTATTAGCTTGCAGTAATTCCTTGGACACACTGCAAGCAGAGCCTTGTGACATGGCATTCACAGTCTCTTCTTGTTCAGGAGACATGGGTTCTTGTTTAATCTGAACTGATGAGTCTGGAGCAGGAACACTGCCATGAGCTTGGAAAGATGTGATTGCTTGGAGAGGGGTTCCAGTGGATGATGGAGATACGTGGGAAGATAGAGGTTCCAGGAAATTTGGGAAAAAAGGACTAGGCAGAAGTGCGGCATCAGTAGATGTTTGGGATCTAACATTCTTCTGTTCTCGTGTAAGGCTAGAGGGAACCTGGTCTGGACGTTCAGACGGTTCATATGTTTCTAGAATGGGAAACGTACACACATACAAATGCAAAATGTTATCAGAAAAGCCACTCATTACTGAGCCAACTTGTATTTTTAAAGATTACAAGAGAATTTTAAAGATGCTCATAATTCTTTAAAATCACTTGTTATGCTATATGTATAACCAATGAGGATACAGAGAGGCAGGCATTAACATTCTAATTTTTCAGATTTTAAGTGACTTCTCCAAAGTCATATTGGTACTAATAGAAGAGCCAAATTTGTACCCCAGTCTTGGAATGCCTAACCAAAGACTCTTTCTATAACATTATTTCTATTGCTAAGCATTTTGGGAATGTAGTCTTACAGGCCTTTCTACAGAAGGATGAAATCAAGGAGACACGAGAATAATCATATTAACTTTCTCATAACTACTTTAATTCCCCTCTAGACAAAATCAAAAAGTAACAAGTTACAGACAGTCCAATCCTTCAGGTTCTCGGAATACCTTGTAATCCCTGTAGAATCTGTATTCTATGGGTCCTTAGGGCACTCATCTCCATAGTTATCTAAAAATAAAATATTTTGTTAAGCATTTTTAAATTCAATTTTAAATTCAAAAAATCATCATTTTTAAGATGATCCATTTTCATTAAACATTCCATCTGCTGTTACCTGCTGCTTAAGCATGAGTAGCCTTTGAACTTCAACATAAGCTGTCTGAAGTGCTGCACGAGCTTGTAGAAGATTGTTATCCATACACTGCAATGATTTGCTTAGTTCTTCCTCTCTCAAAGAAATATTCAGCAGCTGATCAACCTGAGAACGTTCTGTCAAAAGAAACCATAAGGCTTAGTTTAATATTGGAGACTTCTCTTTAATAATCCAGGGAACTGCATTAATTATCTAGGATAGGCCTTTATTTTCTCCATACTAGGTCACTGGAAGGAGACTCATCACATTTTTTACAAATCATACAGTCAAGCCACATGCTGTCAGAGCTAGAGACCAAGCCTCATGGTTTCAAGTGTACCTCCACATGGTACCATCTTACCAAATCACCATCTTCCAGAATGACGCTTCCAAGCAAAACCTCTGCCCTGGGGAAATCAACTTTTGTAGGTTTCACTTCCCATCTTCCTTTATCTACTACCCTCTTCAACCAAGGCTTTGGCTTAGATTGGGCCCCAAACCTAAACTGCTTGCACTCTCTTCTGGATTCCTATTTTTCTAGTCTGTTAGTTAATTTAAAATAGTTCTCTTTAATATAAAATCAAAACCTTAATATATTAAGGTTCTTTAATATAAAAATTTTAAATAAATAAAAATATTTATATTTAATATAAAATACTATATACTTTCCTGAAGAAAACATAACTTTGAAATAAAATGTCCTACTACGTGTATTTGTCATCTTTATACCTGTCTCTTTCCCATGCAATATGCCAAGACTGCTCCCTTAAATTCCAGACCCACATATCTAACTACCAACTGAATACTTCTACTAAGGTGTCTCTAAAGTCCTTTAACTCAAGGGATCCATCCCATCTTCTTCTACCCTCAAACTGTAACTCTCATAAAGTTTTCTAGCTCTATAAATAAAGTCATCAACTACTCCAGCTAGAAACTGGTATCATCTTTGACTCCTACCTTATCACATCCAGCCACCCAAAGTTCATCCCGTCACTTCCTGCACTAGATCTTACACTGAAATGGTGTGAGAATCAGTGAAAGACAAGAGTCATAGAAGCCTATCAGTCAGGAAGCCCCACAAATAACTTCTCTCCTTAATTCACATGAGAAAAGCAACCAAGATTCCTCAGAAAGTGAGTGAAATGGCTATAAATGACCAAGAGGGATAAAAACTTCTACTAAATGTCTTGTTTCTCTTCATTCCACTGAAAAGGCCCAGTGAGACTTTCTGGTTTTATACTGAATTCAATTTGTCCATGATATATATTTACTTCAGCTTTCTGGTTTAGGTGGTATCACATATTTCTTCTATAGCTCCAACTGGATATAGTAGAAAATCAAACCTTTTCTATGCCGTAAAGCAAGGCAACAAAAATATCATAAATTAATAAATGGGTGTTCTCTGTTTGATAAGCTACACTTGTACATCAAGTTGTAAAAGGCTGAAGTGATACAAGAAGTTTCTTTTTGCCAGAATATTCTATACTATACCTTTCTTTCCTTTAATTTTCCTTCTTTTATTTTTTCTCTCAAGACTCGGCAGTTCAGGAGAAGATCCATCCTAAGGAGATTAAAAAAAAAAAAGAACAATATTAAATATGCAAAGGCCATTATCCAGGAGGGGGAAAAAGAATCAATTCTAGGTCAGTCATACATTATTATTCATTATTGCTACCATTAGAATAGTTAGGAGTTTCATGTACATGATATGAGCTCAAATATTAGTTGACTGAATGTATCTGACCAAAAAAAAAAAAAAAAAAAATACAATCAAGGTCAAGTACCTCCCTAGCATCCTAGAGGTAGTAAAGCCCAAGGTCTTGGGCAAAGCACTTCCCCTTGGTAAAAGCTAGTAAAACATATCTGATTTCAGTTTCTACTTTAGAATTCAGCAAGAAAATCTTTACAACAAAATGCTCAACAGTCTGTGAGATAAGACCCAAGACATCAGCTACGTCATAAGACAATCTCTCATCCAACAATATCTGCTACAACATCTAGTTCAATGGAGCAGAGATGGAATTTGAACCTAGGTCTACAACCCATGTCTTTAACTAGTTTGTTTTATTGTCTCAATATTAAAAGAAACAGTCCACTTTCTGAGTGTCAGATTCCAGTCTATACTACTATCAGCAACTTTTTCTTTTCAGAAAGGGTTCCTGAAAGGGTTAAGCAATATTAACCATCAGAGGTGCCAAAAGAGAAGGGTCAGCAAAGTAATGGATTCTAAAAAGACCAGGCTAGGCAACTTAAGTACAAAAGACAAAGTAACAGAGACTAAGACTATGCTCATACAGATGTACTCTCATAGTACATAGTACCTTATTAAGCTTAATAGTTCTGGGTCCAACAAGCATACATGCCCTACAAATACAACACTAGAGTACCTTTCTTCAATAGCACAGAATGCATCATGAAAACAGATAAAGTTACAGCTGAAGATGTGGCTCATTCCTTGGTCAGGTGATACAAAGAATCATTGGCTTAGAGACTAGTTTTAGAGATGACTTCATATTTTCCCAGTACTGTACATTCATATTCAATTACATCTAACTTAGTAGAGCTACTCAGTGAAAGAAACCAGTAGGACAAAAATATGAAAGTAAGAGCCTCAGAAATCTTCTGTTTCAGAGTAGGGCAAAACACAAGCCCAGATACCCAAGAAAAACATTAAGTTTTTCTTATCACAGCCAAGTCACCACATGAAATGTTCTACAAAACACCGGAATCGTACTCACTCCAGTGGCTCTTCGTTTCTTTCTAATATTCTGGCCATCATTCTGTTCAGCACCAGAGGTACAGCTGCTGTCTGTGGCTGCATCTGCCAAACTGGAGTTTGCAAGGGCTGAGGATGCATTTGATGATAAAGAGTTTCCTTCTCCGTTACTCTCCTGGGCATTATGATTCTCTGAAAGTAGTGTAGCGCTCTCCTGGCTATGCAGCTCTTTTGTCAAATGCATCAAAGGTATTGTACGGTCAGGAGATAACTGTGTGCTATGTCGCCTTCGAGTACCAACATTTTCATCTCTTTCATCTGTTCTTAGGGAGGCAGTCAGAGGTGTCACTTCCTGCTTAAGGCACATGGTTGGTTTTTGACTCTGTGCAGATCTGAATGAATTATTAGGTGAAAAAATCTGCTGGGGCTCATTTTCTTTGCCTGTGCCTTCCTCACTGAAGAAGCTATACACAGAAGGAGCCCTGTCCATGATCACACTGCTCTCTGAAAGGCTTCGCTTCCTCGCCAACCCAGGGGATGAAGAAATGGAAACACCTTCCCACTGGAATCCTTCTAGATCGGACAGATCAGGCTCCCCATCCAGATCCAAGACTTCTTGCTCATTTTGAACCAGAGGCACCATTTCTATGCCAAACCTCAAGAAAAGAAAGAAAAATCATAAATTAGACATAGCTGGGAGAGGGGGCACCACTTAATGTGCCAAACTCTGCTAGGCACTGAGATTGCAAATGTAAATAGATGGCTCCTGCCCTCAAGGAGCTTACAGTCCAGTAATTCTAAACATAAAGTAAGTTAACTCTATTGTAAGTAATGTAACTAGTAGTAAATTAGATATTTGTATATAGCTATATACAAAGGGAAGGAATAAAAGCTGAAGGTTTTATTTAATATGGAGCTCTAAATCAACAGGAAGTATGTAACTATTAACAGCAAACAAACAAGTGTTCATCAGGCATTTACAAGCAACAGACACAATGCATGCTAAGAACTTCATAATTACTCACAAGGTATGGGAAAAGAAAAGAAGGTACAATAAATATGTTGTTTCAACAAGGATGGAAACTTAAGCCTGGAGGGCTATATAATTAAAACAGCAAGATGATTTGCAAGTAGCAAATCTATGTTGAACACTGCTTTCCCATTCAGAAAAGTTTAGTGCCTTAACGTAAGGTGAACGACCAAACTATTACACAAGTACTCAGGAGAATGTATTTTGTGATCACAGATACAATACCCACAGCAGATATAGAAAGATAACAATCTATGTGTTCTAAGTAAAAGGTAATGAGAAGTTGTATCTAAAAGTTACACCACTCATTAAGATCTATAGTTAAACACAGGGCTACCGACAGTCTTGTAATGCTGTCACTTTATGGCCCCTATCACCAAAGTGATGGATTTCTAATGGCATTTTCCCCACTTCATTTCTCAGAAGTAGGTGTGCTTCTTTGTAACCTGAATTCCCTGGTAGGAAACACTTTATTTCATTTGTTATAGAGTAGCAGTCACTCTTGGATATTTAAACCAGACATCTACAACAGATATTTTTTGCAAGCATTTAATTAAAACTCAACAAGTGGAATTCTCTTGACCAGAGCCAAAGGGTAAGTTTAAAAGAGGGGAAAAAAAAAAGGAAACTGATACTGAAAAGAGGCACACACCTGGGTAAGCCTTTGCCTAGCTCTTGCTTTTTCTTGGTTACTTGCTGAATGACCTGTTCCCAGTTGACATTCCTTCGAGATGCATTTAGAATCTGTCGAAGGGTTGGCTTGAGCCCAGACTCCTTCTCTGTCTCACTCTTTCGATGACCACTGATATTGCGGATGCGGCGAGCACTGTTGAGGTTTGGCTCAGGAAGGTGTGCTCCAGTTTTGCTCTTCAAGCTAATGTGCCGGGTTAGATCTCTCTGGAGTGAGGCAGGAAAGCCAAGCTTGCTTAGTTCAGGCAGGAGGGGGCCTGAGGGTTGACCTATATCACTTTTTTGAAGCTCGGCATCCAAGCTAGTACTCTCAAAGCCTTCAGTTTCATAAGATTCATGAGATTTAACAGAGTCATCAACCTGTGCATCTTCTAGAGAGGTTTTCAAATCTAGCAGTAAACCAGACTGTGGGCTGGCTGCAGATGTCATTTGTAATTCAGTTTCTTTTTGGTGAACTGTTGAGTTACATGGGGAAGTGGATGGTTTTCTAGATGTTTCCAGGTTTTGGTCATCCCTCCTTTTCTCATCAGCAGCAGGAGTACTGCAGGATAAAACTTCTGTAGTTGTAGAACCCAGGGTTTCGATTTTTGTCCCATGCTTTTCTGTGTCAGATATCTCTCCATCACTTTCATCTTCTAATGCGTGTACTTGAAACTCAATCTTCAAAGATCCTTTTTCAGACTCTTCTACATTTCTACTTGCTTTTGCATAATTCCTGGTCCTTTTAGAAGCACTAAGTGGGTTTTGCAATGATTCATGACACTGCAGCACATCTTTGGCTTTCTGTAATGTATCACTTAAATTTTCATCAGGATCCCTTTGAGTTGCAAGTGAACTTTTATTATTTCCTTTTAAAACATGAGGACCTGAACTTCGCATTTTGGATATGCAAGAACTCTGATTATCTTCCACAGTGGGCTTAGTCAAAGGATTTGAGTGTTCCCCAGGGAAAAAAGAATTAATTTTGGTGTTTTTTGAGGGATTCTTTGAATCTTGCTTTTGAGGAACTGATTTAGTGCCTGGAGTTGGAAGGAGTGGGGATTTTAATGATGGCATCTTATTTAAATTAGGCTCTTGTTCAGGTTTTTCTGTAATGGGGCATTCTCTTACCACCTCATAGGAAGCAGTGCAGTCAGAAGAGGATTTGTGTTTAAGAGATCCAGTATGTTTTTCTTTTTTTGTTTTCAGTTTTCGAGAATTATTTGTTTTATCATTTGGGGGCTCTTTTATTCCCATGGTTATCAAGCTAAAATCAAAGAGAGGCTTATCTATCATTTCTGACTTGTTACCAGTGACTTCTTTCATTCCTGATTGTAAATCCAGAGTCTTCTGTGAAGGGTAAGGAGTCCAGCGACGGAGCTTTTCCCTTACTACACTGCCACTCTTCCCACCAATTTTGGAAGTGAAGGTGTCTGTTTGTTTAGCGGTTTGGCTTTCCAGCTGCTCAAAATTGAAGTCAAGCAAGCCTTCTGAATGAAACTTACCACTTGCAAATCCTTCAGAAGGACCTCTGTATGTGGCAACTGCACCAACTTTGTCATTTTCTTGCCGCTGCCACTTATATCTGTCTTGATTGTATTTGTTTGACTTAGATTTCGTATTCCATAGCATATTCATGTCTTCCATTTGACAGTTAGAACTTCTGTTTCTGCCCGGTTGAAATTTGTCTCCGGGGCCACTGTAATTCCAACTATTTGTACCACGTGCATTGGATTTCCAATTTCCGTTACTGCTGTTCGTATGCCAACTGGAAAAGCCACCTGTTCCTTCAGAATGCCAACTGGAATTCCTTCCTGTACCATTATGATTCCAATCTACTGTCCCACTATTTGAATGCCAACCACCTCCAGAATTACTATGGTTGTGAAACCAAGGTGAGGAACCTCCTGCACCACCCTTATGCCACCCAGAACATCCTCTTGATCCACCATTATTCCTTGAAGAATGTGGGAAGCTGTTTTTCCTAGTGTTGCTATAGCCATCTTTCTCCCACTTCCTGTCCCACTGAGGAGGTCCACGATGATGCCGTGCTGGCTGGCTGTAGCTCTCTCTGTCTTGGTATGGGATTCGGTCTTCTCGTCTCCATTGGGGTCGCCTGTCATCTGAGTTTATTTCTTGGCTGCTATTGGAAGGTTCATCTTGTCTAGAAGAAAAACAGTTTTTTATTAGTGATTTAAATGAGTTCTCATGATTCCTTTAAAGGCATAATCCACCAAATGTGCCCTCTGCCTTCTTCCTCTGTCACTTAGAATATGTAACTTAGAGTATGTAATAGTCCTATTTTTATTTCAAACAGTGATTGTTTTCATATCTTTAAATGATATAAACTTATATTTCACACTTTATTGATTTAAAATTAATATCCCATATTTATCAACCCCAAAATATTAAAAACTTGACATATTTAGACTATCTTTCCTCTCCTGCTCCTGTCTTTCTTAGCATATTCAAGGACTGTGTTCCTATTGTCCAATTATTTTTATATTACACAACTTTTAGAAAAAAGAGCAAGTATACTTTGTTGCTATGGTTAATTATTATAGTTAACACAATTTAAATCCAGCTGTTCTTAATACCATGATTTCTTCAATAGTTGGTTCTTTCTGAAAACTCAGTTTCTTAACCTATTTTAAATGGTAAGATTTTACTCTGCATAATAATTTTCATTAATAAATACTTTATCAAGTATACATTCAATGACTATTAGTAGTGAAAGAAAACTTTTATGCATAGCTCCTGTTTCTGAAGGGCTTATAACCTAGCTAAGGAAATAAGTAAGGTCACAAACTGGAATGAAATAGCACATAACAAACAAGTAGCATCCATGATAAATGCCATAAGGAGTTTCATGAGCCAGAGATTTATAAAAGAAGCTACAGCTGTTTTAACTATTCATGTTGGACTAGAAGCCCACAGAAATGTGAATAAATGCAAGCAAACATCATGGGAATTGGCATAAAATCATTTTCCTTCAAAAAGTACCTATGTTTTGCCTAACTCAGTGCTTCACATGTGGTAAGGTGCTCAAAAAAACGGAATAATATTAACTAAAATTACTGAGTACCTACTAATCATAAGGCATTTATTGCTAAATACTACAAAGATTATCTCATTTAATTTTCACAACTCTGCAGCAAGCATTATTATTTCTACTTTTTAGATATGGAAACTAAGGATTAGAGAGGTTAAACAACTTGCTAGAGCAAGATACCTAGTTAGTGTTATGGTGGAAATTTGAACTTTGGCAGTCTAAGTCTAGAGCCCACATTCAAACTGAAGTATAGTTGATTTATAATGTTGTGTTATTTTCTGCTATATAGCAAAGTGATTCAGTTATATATGTATACATATATATATATTCTTTGTCATATTTTTTTCCACTATGGTTTAACACAGGAGACTGTATAGTTTCCTATGCTATCTATAGACTAGGACCTTGCTGTTTATCTGTTCTATATGTACAGTTTGCATCTGCTAATCCCAAATTCCCAATCCATCTCTCCCCTATCTCCCTTCCATAAGTCTGTTTAGAGCCCATACTCTTAACCACTAGACCTTGACAGAATAAAATCTCAAAAACTGAAGTTTGATAGAATGAAAATCTCAAAGTTTCTGCAAATGGGTTTCCTCCTCTGAATCTGAACCTGATTTAAATTTTAAACTCAGTACTAACTTTAATAGCTTCTAATGTCTAAGATTTTGGACACAAATTGGAATTTTTCTGTTTTACACTTTTAGGATAAAAGCTAATTCACCTTAAAGTTCAAACATCCACTTACATTATGAATTACAACTACTGGTAAACAGGAGACCCTAAGTCCCCAAGTGTTCCTACAGAAACTTGGAAGATTTTTATACCATCATTAACCAATTTGCTTTTTTTGTTTCTAAGCCAAATGCAATTTCTGACATCCAAGGAGATCACTGATTAGGTCTACTAATATCATCCAGAAATGAGAATTGGGCAATAAGTCAGTCACAAAGTAAAATTCCTAGATTATCATGAATTGGCTAGGACAGGGGGACAACAGCATGCAGCTAAACCCACAGCTAAAAAGAATAATCTAAATTAAAAACCTCATGAAGGAAAAAAGAAAAAACCTCATGAAGAAATAAGTAGATGACTAAGTATGTCACCAAAGAGGCTTATTAAAATAATCAAAAACTAGTGACTGCAATATGAAATGTCTAATTTACTGAGGAGCTTTTACTCTCTGACTTCATGTTTAATCATTTACACAGATAAGCTAATAATGGCACAAGAATGTTAGAACAAAAATAGAAGTTAGTCTTCTAGAGGCTCCAACGCCCTAAAACAAGAGTAAACTGCAGCTATATAAAAGTAGTGAGAATGTCATTTGAAGGATAAGCAACTAAACAATTTAAGAATCATGCTGCTATGGACATTTTAAAACTAAGAAAGTCCCTTTCAAAGATCTGTTCAAAAAGCTTTTAGCATATAGAATAACAACTACTTCTGCTTTATATTCAAACTGCATTCTAACTGATAATGAACTACAGATCAGGTATAAGTAATATTCAAGAAGGATCTTTAAAATTTTTAGAATCCGAAATGCATTTTATCATGTTCTAGAACTTAAAAAAAAAAATCACCCCACCTCATAACTGGTTCTATATCTCTTTTACTCATATCTGAAATTTTCTGCTTCATTAAACTTTTTAGATCACAAATCAGTAAGGTTAAAATACCTAAATTATAGATGTACGTATGAAACTATCTAGTACAAGCTATAAAATTTATATTGTTGAAATGATTCTGACACTGTCCAATATACAGCATAAATTTATTCAAGAAATATTTACTGAAGAAATTAATAATGAAAGGATACATCAAACTTAGTAGAAGCACCATGTTAATTCATATTAGGCAAAACAATTTTTTCCTAAGGAATGAAATAAGAAATGCTACATAATATATTCAAATGAAACTTAGTTACTAATATCTTTCCACTAGAAAATTCAGATACCAAACATGAATTTATTGGCACCCCCCTCCCCAAATTGGAACTAATACAAACAATTCTAAATATAGTTATCAGCATGGTAAAAATTTCAGATATGTAACAGCTATGGCTAGTTTTTAGATAAGTGAGGTTTTTTTTTTTTTTTAAGGAGTTAATACAGTAGTTCAAGCAAGCGTTCCATTGCCTTTTAAGATTAAGATGGCAACTTCAAGGTAAACTTTAAGGTAAATCTGTGGCACAACATTGCAAATCAATTAAAACTTAAATTTTTAAAAAGATAAATCTGAATGCTATAGGCTGAAAAGAATGGAAATGGAAAATGTATTCTCTCCTACACTGTTTCACATAGGCTTTTAAAAATATTAAATTATTACTCACCGACTTTGTTCCTTCCTTTGTTTTATTAACTGAACGAGTTCCTTGTCAAAATAATCTTCCTCTTCTTCTTCCTTTCCATCATCTTCTCTTTCCTGGGCATCAACATTATCTTTGTGCAACTGGCCAGAAATGTGCTTTGCATATGCAGAAAGACCCACTTCTGTAACCCCGCACACTCGGCACTCATGACTACTGTCCCTAGGGAAAGAGGGAGATGAGGGACATTCAATGCTCCCCACTGGCATGGCACACTCACCAGATCTGTTATAGTTTCCTCTGAAAGACACTGCACACTTTGGCACAGTGAAAAATTAGTGCTAATCAATCTCAATGCTCCTTTCATCACTTATTAATAAGTTTGTTCATAAGTTACTTTTGAAATGAATTAAAGATTCTTTTCCAGCAATCAAGAGGCAATACACTTCAGAATAATATAGTTTAGGAGAAATCTTCTTGAATTGCTGTACTTCAAACCTTGCCAGAGGAAACGTGGTGAAAGGGGAGGCAGGGCAGGGGGCTCAGAGCGAACAGAAGCCGCTCCGGAGCACACCCATGATGCCAGCTGCACTCAGAAATCCTGGTGACAGGGCTCACATTTAACCTCTGGCTCAAAAGCTTTCTCCCAGTGAAAAGTAAGGGGTGGAGAAAAGAGTAGGAGGCAGAGCCAATCACAGCCTAGTAACTAAGTCGGAACAGCTGGAGCTCTGCCTGGAATGTGAAGATTCCGGACTCCAGGACAAATGATAGGAGTAGTCTCAGCAAACTTTTTTGGTCTTGATGATACATGTGATCTACATTCTGCTTCAGAAGGGTTTATTTTAAAGGGAATGGAAAGCATTTCAGTTGTAGGAAGTTAACAGCTGTGCTAGGCAAATGGTTTTTCTCAGGTTTCAGTAAAGAACACCATTTAGAGAGACATAAAACCTGGTTCTCAGTTAAGAAAGATAATTGAGCAGGCTTTTTCTTCTTCTACTTTACATACTTAATAATGTATCTCATATGTGGCCAGTTTAAGAAGCCAAAGTTTTGAATCAATGACCAGAGCTGTAGATGAATAATTTAACTGCATTTTTAGCTTCTTGAGTCCCTTAATCAGCTCAGCTATCCATGCAGTCACTATGAGAAACATCGGAACACCACGGGTACATGTGTAATGAATAGACAGTAATGTCCACTCAATAATCCAAATTGGCTCATCTCTGTATCATTTGTCTTGGGTTAATACTAGTGATATTTTTGCACTTCCTATGCCATTCTATAAAAATACACAAACACATTCACAAAAACACATGTTGTCTTTAATAAGACAGACATAGACACACACACGCGTGGCTCTGCTTCATCTTTCCCCTCATATCCATCCATACTTGGGCAGAATTCATTTCAGCTAAACAGAAGAGACGCTCAAAATAAAGCCCCTCATTCACTAGAAGGTGGTTTCTGTCACAGATCATCAGAACATTCATTAGAAAAAAATAGAAAAAACAACTTATCGAGCAACTACTAAATTCCAGGCAACAAACACTTTAAGTATATGGTTAATGGTGACAAATTATAAATAAACAATGCCAAATAAGTTAAAACAAAAAAACCACTCTTTTTTTCACTCTGTACCTATCATGAACAACACCTCAGAAGAATGGAGAAAATTTGTAAGCTTCCATTTTTTTTGTTTGACTTTGTAACTTAAATGCTCTGGATGCAATAGTCTATGACACTAACATTCATTTTAATGAGTTCTGACCAGATTCTTTGAATTACCCTGAATACTAATATATTATACTATACTAATTCCTCCTAATTCTCCAGGAACTTAAATATATTATTTTCAGAGAGTTTTCCACTGTACTTACTACAATTATATACTTAAAAAAAGAAAAATAATCTCAACTTTCTCCAGTTTACCACACTAGTCTCTCAAGCAATTAAAATTATGGTAGTTCATGAATGTTAACTTTTAACAGAAAGCAAGCCTTTTCTCACAGCAACAAAGAACGAACTTTAAAATGAATATATAAATAGAAATCTATCCCCAAAGGGCAGCATCAGAACAATCTGAAGACTATAACAAATTTAGAATACATAATTTCCCCTATAATAACAACTCAGATCAACTCAATTTTCTGGTTAGAAAATCTTTTGGGCTTTAATCTCTCTAAACTGGAATATGTTTTTAGTCCACTTTTCTACCTAAAAATTTATACAACGCTAAACTGTATATTGCAGTGCCAGGGACTTCATTCTAAAAGGTATTCTTAAATAAAAACCCTGATTTTTTCCCTTACTTCTAAAATGCAGAGTTTAAAAATAAAGAAAATGCATAGGGTTTTTTTTGGGGGGGGGAGGGGGAAGCTGTGCCTTACAGCTTGCAAGATATTAGTTCCCTAACCAGGGATGGAACCTGTGCCCCCTGCAGTGGAAGCCCTGAGTCCTAACCACTGCACTGCCAAGGAATTCCCACAGAATTTTTCATATGTCCAAACCATCAAAATCCTTCTTTAAAAGACATAATTGGAGAACCACATTGACTTTTTAACATATTAAGGAATGTAAAGTAGACAGTAATTAACTCTTAAAAATAAATATCCATAATCACAAACCTAGTTTGCAATTTCCAAAGCACAATTATATGTTAGACATGCATCAAACACTCAAACACAGATATTTAAAATATTTTTGCTTTCATTGCCATAAAGTGTATCAATCGAAATTCTGAAGCTACTTAACAGAAAAGTACCTCAAGATCCTACCCGGATGGGTACAGCAGTAAGAGCAACATAAAAGTTAACACTTAAAAATGATTTATCAGAACACAGAAATCTCTAACATTTTTCTTACAAATGAAATCAAGTTTCTGGGGATTTTTTCCTTTTTTAAGATAAATTTTACAAGAAACTTCATAAAGGGAAAAGAAAGAATCTACATTTATACAGGGAAAGAATAGGGCAGATCGACCACATCTCGTGAAAATTCCAATGTGTCTATGTCTGAGGTTAAGCATATTAATTACAATACGCATTCATGCTTCCAAATAGAGTGGGAAACCACATGCTCTTTAAAGCTAATAGCAAATTAAATAACATTTTAACAATGCTATTTTCCAATTCTTTATCAATGAACAGTTAAAATACTACTTCATATAATATATAAAGTAATTGCTGTGGAAAAAATACTGCTGTACTTCCTGACTAATAAGGTCAATAATTTTCCTCAGAGTGTTTAATAGAGGGCCCAAATTAGCTACATCCTGTTACCACACAATTTCCTCTCATATGTGAAAGGCAAAGCCTTCAGATATTCTATCCATAAGCTCCTCTTTATTAAGCTTGCTCTATCTATACCACAACAGCTGGTTGATAAATTAAGGTCTGTGCCATTTTAATAGCATCTATCTGCAGAAACTACTTACAGGCCATACATTTGAACAAGTATATCAGGAAAAAACAGGGAAATGTTCCTGATGCCTCCAATTGTGACCCAAATAAGGTACTCACTTCTCAGCAAGCCAGCATTCAAAACGTAAATAATATGCTCTTTACATTTCTGTGTGTGGCTCAGCTGGTAAAGAATGCAGCCCAGGGAGACCTGGGTTCGATCTCTGGTTTGGGAAGATCTCCTGGAGAAGAGAAAGACTACCCACTCCAGTATTCTGGCCTGGAGAATTCTGTGGACTGTATAGTCCATGAGGTCGCAAAGAGTCAGACACGATTGAGCAACTTTCAGTTTCAATTTACATTTCTTACCTGCTCACAACCAAAAATTAAGTTATATTTAACATCAGAAAGCCAGTTCTTAAAGATGAAATCCAGAGGAAATAATCACAAACTGAGGACAGGAAGAAAAAAGATGACTGAAAACTATTTGTCCCTTTTGTACAAACTAGTGATGACTTAGTCATGATAGTAAATGTTCCAAGTCAGTAAATGATGTTTGAGATTCTGTTGTTTTTTTTATAGCTTTGCCAGCTGTTTTTCCTTGCTACCTACTTGCCTTCTTCCTTATAATTTGTTACTGGCCAGAAAACCATAACAAACCTGTTTCCAAACCTGATAGCACTGTATCTAAAATATGAGTAAATTAAGTACCAAAGTGTCCTCCTTTAAGTGCATTTGGGTGCTAATGCTGATGTTAATATTGTCAGTTCAGAGGCTTCAAATGCTTATTTCTTGATTATTTGACTATGCTCCAAATAACTGTAAACAGTAGACAAAAATCTCCATGGCACAATTAAATTGACAAGTGGGAGGAGAGGGGAACAAGTTACAGAACAATATGTATATGGTATGTAGTTCAGTTCTGTTACTAAGACAAAACAAAATCAAAACATATGTACATGAGTGTGAACATATGGATATAAATCTGTCTACACGCAGAAGAGACGTTTGGACAGGGCATATACTACACTATTGACTTTCCTCTAAGACTGGATAGGAAGATGGGGAGGGAGGGAAAGGTCCTCTACTGTCTTTACTCTTCATGATTCTGCATTGACTATGAACATGAATCTTAACCTATCAAGAAGTTTTAAATGTTTTAATGAGCTGATTGTGATTTTTAAATAAAACAAGACATTCCTCTTAGAAAAAAAATGGGCTTCTCTCCTAATGATTAGACTTACTGGCCTCAATTATTTTGTTTCATTTCATAACACAATACAGGTCACTGAGTAGTCTAGAAAAAGGTGAATTCCTGAAGGAAGTCTATGGGAAATGGGATCATATAATTAAGAGAGTCCACAAATAGGTAATCAAAGGTTGACTGTATTTCATAGGTTCCTATGATAATGAGGATAAAGATAATATATGTTCAAGATATTATAAGGGTTCTCCACACTAAATCTGAGTGAACATCTTTTTTCTTTTTTTAATAGGTAAGAAGTGGGTTTATTTAGAGAGAAACATACTCCACAGACAGAGTGTGGCCATCTCAGAGGGCAAGAAGCCTGAACACCTTTTTCACACCACTGTGAAGACCTATATTTCACACAGTAAGGGACTAAGACCACAGAAAAATTCCTCTTACATGCTAAATAGATGCTGAAAGTTCAATAATATATTAATTTGTCCATACAACCTAAAACCATATTACTTAAAATACAGATAATTCCAAATGACCGAGGTTGGCATCCTGATCAAAGTCTGTAACCATTATTCATGGACTAAGGTATAATTCATATTTCTGTTTTCCAAAGTTTCTCTGTTCCATACTGTTTCCAAACTTTAAATTCACATACATCCAAAACATCAAAAAAAGGAAACTTAGCTGGGAAAAAAGACACGGAATATACATACATGCTATCTTTAATGTCTTAATTTCCTTAAACATCTCAAGCTTTAATTCACAAAACAGCATTCTTAAATACAGGTTTATACATGGATTTTATTTACACTAATGAGATTCAGCGCTATTTAGCAGACTTTGGACTTCTCAGACTATTCCAACAACCAGTAAAGGTTTATGGCATGTGATAATTTGCAAGCAGCTTAGGCAATAATATGAAATGTCCTAGCTGCAAAGCTGGTGTGCAGGAATGAGAAAGCTTACTAATGACAGAACTAGCCAGTTCCCCACCCACCTTTGCCAAATCTATTTGCCAAAGTTGCTATGAATTCTACATATTTGAGATGTACAACAATTTATCCTTTTTGAATGGGAAAAAAAAAGCTATTGTACTCGTTAATTCCAAAAGACAGCTCAAGGCCATAAGACAACATTCACTTTTGAAGCATTACTATAAAATAAGCTAACAGGCCCTCAGATTCCCCCACATCCACAAGTTTATGGAAGAGAAAGGCTCCATACCTGCCCTTCAGGTTCTCAAGTTCCCTGTGATGCAACATGCTCCGCATGTGTTCGTCCATCTCCTTCAAAATTAAAAAAAGCAGATTAAACTAAAGGGGACTGCTTTGGAAAAAAAAATTTCTCTGTCCTATTCAATCAACAATCAGGGCTCAAGCTCCTTGTGTTAAAGTAGTGTTTGTGGTTTCTATTCACAATTCAACACTGAAAACAGTTCCTTATTAAGTAACTCTTTAGCCTGTTTTTGACATATTTTGTTTTCAAATAAAGCAATAATTTAAAAAGACCTATTTAAGCGGCTTTCCAAAAAAGTTACAAAATTTATTGTATGTAGGAGGCAAAAGACTAAAAAAAATAAACAAGTAGGTAAAATTCTATCCCTTACAAGGTATTTACTTAAGTTTATTAAAAAACAACAAAAATGCCTGAAAACACATAACTTATCAACTACTTGGCTACTTTTCTTCATATTCTCTTTCCCCACTCAACTGACAGTTTCTCAAGAGTATGGTACAACTCTTATCCATGTCTTGGCCAGGGCCTGACATACAGTTATTAATATCTGCTAAATGAACAGATAGATATGTCAATTCTAGACAGAAGTTACAGACATAAGGAAATTTTCCTACGGTAGATCAAGATTTTAAAAATGCCTTGAACACAGCAGTTCTATCATGGCTTCATTTTCACTACCCACTCCCTTGCCTACAACAACTGATGTGTTTGGTTCCAACGAAAAGTTCGAAAATGTACTAGATTCCACCCCCTACCCCCATCCCACTGGGAAGGAAACAAAATCTGTGGCAAGAGTTTCCATTTAAATGTGCAAGTGTGACAAACGTACCCACACACCTCAAAAAACTCAAAGTTGTAAATGTCGGTCTCTTTGTCACACAAAGTATATATATAGCCAGTATGTCATTATTAGAGAATGACTGTTTACAAATATAAAACTGGCTCCTACAGTGTACAAGACCTGGGTTTGATCCCTGGGTCAGGAAGATCCCCTGGAGAAGGGAACTGTAACCCACAACAGTATTCCTGCCTGGAGAATTCCATGGACAGAGGAGTCTGGTGGGCTTGAGTCCATGGGGTTCCAAAGAGCCAGACATGATTGAGCAACTAACACACACACACACACACACACACACACACACACACACACACAAGTTGAGTAATACTATTAACTCTTCCCTGTGCTAAGTGTCTCAAACATTTTTTCACTTGAACCACAAAACACTGCTAAGGTAGGATTATTAATGTTATAAGGACACAAGGATACAGAGAAGCTAACTTGTTTTTTCACCAAATATTTATCAAGTGCTTATTAGGGTTAAGTACAAAGTTAGGCATTAAAAGGACAAATGTGAATATATTCAGCTGTGCCCTTGCAGAGTCAGATTATCAAGTGGCGAAACTAGGACTCAAACTCTGGCAGATCTAACAACAAGGTCAATGTTTCAAAGATCATGCCGCAACTGCAAGCACCTAGTGCACTGAGATATTTTTATTATATACAGTTTATTTGTCAAAAAAAGTACAACTATTCTTTCAAGTTATCTATACACAGTGATATACAGTGTTGTGATTCAAAACACTTCCTTTAAATTACAATCTTATTGAAGATGATCATCATTCCCTTCTTATCTCTACAAATGCTTTATCTGGAGGGGATACTTTTACACAAGATTGGCCATTACATGCTAGCTACAACTGACTGGCCATTAACCAGAATGAACAATTAAATGAGCAAACAGAGTGGATTTAGTGACAGGATAAAATTGAAAAATTCAAGAGCAATATACAACATCTGCTCTAATCCCTATGCTTCTTGCTGTTCAGTTTTTGTTTTCTCTTATTCAATTTTCCCTTAGACTAAACATAAGACAAATCTCCTTTTCTCGAGCTATATTTAAGTGGGTCTATTTCTTGCAGTGAAAATATTCCTATCCAAAAGAGTATTAATTGAAATGGGTTATTCTCTCTGATGTAAAAACCAATTCTATATTCTATTTCAGTTACAAAAAATGTTATCATTCAAAGCTAGTTTTAAGAAGACTTTTTTTTTGGCTATGACACATGACTTACGGGATCTCAGCTCACTGGTCAGGGATGGAATCCCTGCCCCTGCAGTGGAACCACAGAGTCTCAACCACTGGAGGCCAGGGAGGTCCTTGATGTAACTTCTGATTGTCTAGAATACTTCAATAATCTGTTTCTAAATTTACGTGTGAAATCCTCACCCATCCTGCTCCAAGAAAAGAATGCAAATCATGAGACAACTGAGTTTTCGAAATAACTGGGTACGATCTACAGGCACAGCTCCAAATGCATACCTGCAGATGTACGAAGCTTCTATTTAGCTCCTTTTATCAGTGTATGTTTTTACAAGGAGGAGGAAGTGGGGGCCTGGGATTTGGGGTTGAACAAATTTAGAAAACATGAGTAACACAGAAGTTTTTGAAAGTATTTTTAAATTCCAGGGCTTCTCAGACTTTCATAAGCTAAGAAACATGAGGATACCCAGGGATGTAACATACAGCAACCCTGGATTCTTTTCTCCTCTTCAGTGTATTCGGAGCAATCACCTGTGTGTGTAGGTGCTAAGTCTGACTCTTGCAACCCCATGGACTGTAGCCCGCCAGGCTCCTCTGTCTGGAATTTGCCAGGCAGAATGCTGGAGTGGGTTGCCATTTCCTCCTCCAGGGGATCTTCCCAACCCAGGGATCGAACCTGTGTCTTGTGCCTTGGTAGGCGGATTCTTATCACTGAGCCACCTGGAGCAACCATGGTAATACTATGACAGTGTGGGAAACTAGAGGAAAGTACATCAATGTAAGTTGTTCATAGTCTATCTGAGTTTATCCCTTTCAGTTAACCCATTAACTTCTTAGACCATATCTTAACATTTAAATCATGCCATTCCCTTGCTTAAAAAAATTACTGTTGGCTTTCCCTAAGGCAGGAGTAGATTTAACTATTCAGCTCTTATTTAACTTTATTATGACCCCTGGAAAAATATGGTGAGACAAAACATGTTTTAATCCAGAGTAGAAGAAATGCCAGAAAGACTTAGAAAAGTTGTGAGATATAACAAGATAGGCCACAGACTCCACAAAAGTCTGACACCACACCTCTGAGTAGCTGCCTATCCATCTCACATCTTCTCATTTTCCCTTCTCCCTCTAATTTGAAAGTAGGCATAAAAAATTTTTATTTATTGAAAATTTGTGTAAACCTGGTCTAAATTTTTAAAATTAGAACAGCAGTTCTTTTACATTTGTAAAGGCAGCAAGTATATTACTAAACACAATTTTAAAATCTCAGCGGATTTTCCCAACACTAATTGAAATCCTAAATAGGAAAAAGGAAAAAAATTCTTCACCCCAGCCTACTAAAGGGATCACAATCAAACTCCTCAGTGGGGCAATCAACACTGTTTATCAACTATCTTCACTTAACTTACAAATTAAATTGTGGTCCTATTATTTCTAGGATGAAACTGTTTTAGTCAGATAAGCCTTTTTACCTACTCCTAGAGCTGTTATACTCCATTCTACTGCTGAATCTTCGTATTTTTCTTCCACCTAAAATACCTCTTCTCCATTGCTCGTAAGACATTTCACTCCCAAACATCTTTCAAGGTTCACTCAGACTCACCTGGCTAACCTCACTCATGATAACTTTCCTAGTTCTCTGTATTTCCAATGGCAATCAAGAACATCTTAAAAGCACAGAGGGAAAGTTCCTCAGTATTTAAGCCAGATGAATTCTTGGAAAGCAAAAATAAGAGGCAGGGGGTGGGGCAGAGGCGGTGGGTGGCAAAACATGAGACAAATGGCAGACAATTTCCTTAAAGCACAGGTAAATTCTTTTAGTTTTTAAGTGTTTTTCTTTGAGCAACATCCCCACCTTGTGGATGTCTGAGGATATAGTTAGAACCACTGCTGCTGTGCTGTGCTTCCCCCAAGCACAGGCAGAGAACTCACAGGCTACAAATCAATGCCATTCCCTTAGCTAATCAGAAAGCTGCTACAATCTCAGCCTGAATTTTAATGTATTTTCTCTATAACTGGTTACTAGATGAATTTCTCTTTATCATACTGTTGAGAATCTTCAAATTCCAGGTAGAGGATTAATAATATAGTTACTGTCTTCATAAGGCAGTATGAGAAAGAAACCAGCGAAATAAGACTAAGGTTTAGGAAAGAAGCATAAAGGAGGTGATGTTAAAAGCTTTTATCCATCTATAAATTCCATATGATGTCTCAGACAAAATGATTGTTCATAAAAGCCTCAGATTCTCTCTCTTCTATTATTACCTTTTTTGAGCTGTACACAATGTGGCACAATATGCATTTTCGTTCTCGTACCATAGTGACCATCTGAAGCACTCAACTTCACACCTGCAATGAGGAAGTAACATTTAGTAACATTTTCTTCCCAGATGTCCTGAGTTTCATCTTAACATAGCCCAAAATACAAGTCCTGCATCCCCCTCACCTCCACCCTGCTCCTACCCCAGTCTTCCCATCTTGGTAAATGAAAATTCCAATTTTGC
Source organism: Antilocapra americana (assembly GCA_007570785.1). Classification (NCBI taxonomy): domain Eukaryota; kingdom Metazoa; phylum Chordata; class Mammalia; order Artiodactyla; family Antilocapridae; genus Antilocapra; species Antilocapra americana. The sequence goes on along the minus strand of ML664176.1, from coordinate 11,628,538 downwards.
AGGACCCTAGGGCAAAAACTTTGGGAGCCATCCTTGATCCATCCTTCTCATCCCATATTCACCCTCATCAGCAAATCCTGCTGGTCCCATCTTGAAGTACATCCAAAATCTAGCCACTCTTCAAGCTCAGCACATTCATCAACTCCCATGGCACCAGTCTACTGACCTGACTCCCTATTTCCACTCTTGTCTATACTCTCATGATCCATTCACAAATCAGGAATCAAAGATTCTCAGAATGAGATTCTTTTAAAATTTAAGTTAGGTCGCTTAGGGCTTCCCTGGTAGTTCAACTGGTAAAGAAACTGCCTGCAATGCAGGAGACCCTAGTTCAGCTCCTGGGTTGGGAAGTTCCTTGGAGAAGGGATATTTACCCACTCCAGTATTCTTGGGCTGCCCTGGTGGCTGAGATGGTAAAGTATCTTGCCTGCAATGCTGGAGACCTGGGTTTCATCCCTGGATTGGGAAGATTCCCTGGAGGACATCATGGATGACCTGACTCCCTATTTTCACTTTCGTCTATCCTCACAATGATCTATTCTCAAATCAGCAACCAAAGATTCTCAGTTCAGTTCAGTCGCTCACTCGTGTCCAACTCTTTTCAACCCCATGGACTGCAGCATGCCAGGCTTCCCTGTCCATTGCCAACTCCCGGAGCTTGCTCAAATTCATGTCCACCGACTTGGTGATGCCATCCAACCATCTCATCCTCTGTCAACCCCTTCTCCTCCTGCCTTCAATCTTCCTCAGCATCAGGGGCTTTTCCAATGAGTCAGTTCTTTGCATCAGGTGGCCAAAGGATTGGAGTTCCAGCTTCAATATCAGTCCTTCCAATGAATAGTCAGGACTGATTTTCTTTATGATTAATTGGTTTGATCTCCTTGCAGCCCAAGGGACTCTCAAGAGTCTTCTCCAACACCACAGTTCAAAAGCATCAATTCTTCGGCACTCAGCTTTCTTTACGGTCCTACTCTCACATCCATACATGACTACTGGAAAAACCATAGCTTTGACTAGATGGACCTTTGTTGGCAAAGTAACATCTCTGCTTTTTAAATATACTGTCTGGGTTGGTCACAGCTTTTCTTCCAAGGAGCAAGTGTCTTTTAATTTCATGGCTGCAATCACCATCTGCAGTGATTTTGGAGCTCCCCAAAATAAAATCTCTTATTATTTATAAAGAAACTGTTTCCAGCATTTCCCCATCTATTTGCCACGAAGTTATGTGGAATTCTTTTAAAATTTAAGTCAGGTCATTTAACTCCTCTGCTCAGAATCTTTCAACAGATATCCATCTCACTTTTAGAAAATACAAAGTCCTTTGTCATGGAATACAAAATCTGTTTCTCTCTCATGCTCTGACTCCATGTCCCATCACTCTCCCTGTAGTGCTCTATTCAAGTTACACTGCCCTCCTTCCTGCTGTTCCTTGATCACACTAGGGATTTTCCCACCTGTGGCTTTCTATATATCTTGCTTTCTCTGCCTGGAATAGTCTTCCTTCAGATATACTTATGGTCCTCATGGATCACTCGCTCAAGCTGCCTTGTTGGGGAGGCCTTCCCTGTCCTCCTATAGAGTTGTACTTCCTGCCCCCCATTTCTTCTATCTCCCTAATAACCTGCTCAATTTTTTATTTTTAGTAGTATAATGGTAGACAGCTTTCAAAGATGGCCACAACATCATTTCCCAACCCATGTTCTCTTTTGCGATGTGACTTTGTCACCACTGCCCATCAAAAGGTCCCTCTATGTGACCTGTTTTGACCAAGAAAATACAATGGAAGTGACAATGCAATTTCTGAGGTCAGGCCTTAAAACATCTACAGCTTCGGCCTTTGTGCACTTGGAACACTTCCTCTTAGAACCCAGACACATGGAGAGGCCAAAAGGGAAAAAACTGAGGACACAGCTGAGCACCCAAACAACAACCAGTGCCATCTGACAGTCATGTTGGGCTCTTCAGGCCCAGCTGCCAATGAGGTATCCCAAGTGAGACCAGTTAAAGAATCAGGCAAAAGAGCCCTTTTCAACCCAAAGAATTGTAAAAATCAATAAAATAGCTGTTTAAAGTCAGGAATTTCACAACAGCTTGTTAGACAGCGAGAAATATCTGAAACAAGCATCCTTTACTACCTAACATAGTATATATTGTTATTCTCTGTATCTCCAATTACAAATTAAGTTCCACAAGAACAGAGACTGTATATTTAATTCACTAGTACAGGTCTAACACTGAAAACAGTGTCTGGCATACTGGTGGCACTCAGTAATTATTTACTGAATTGTTCCAAATAGAATTATCTTGGGTTATTAAATATGAGTCAGAGATAACAGGATAAATACTGAGGTTTGGATTAAGACCAGAAGAATCTCTATAACCCTCCAGCACTACCACTTTTTTCCTGAATCTCTGCAAGGATGTCCTACCTGACAATTTAATTCCACTCCCCGAGCAAATTTATTTTTCTCTCCACACACACAATACCAGACTCTATTTAATAGAGTTATCTGCATCCTCATCTGGGCTTTAAGTTTCTTATGGGACTTAAAACTGTGAGGTAATGAAGTTATAAATTACCCTAATTTAATCTATAACGCCCTAGACAACATGGTGAAAGAACCAATGAAAAAGAAGCCTAAAGGTCCTCTACTTATCTTGACACACAGTAGTTTCCTTCTATTGCAACCCATTCCACACCACTATTGAATGTCTGAAACAATTATACTCAATAACAAAGTATCAGAACAAAAATGTAGGGTAAAATTATGAACATTTGAGAACGCTGAATGTCAACTAGCTACTAAACAAAGAAATACACCTTTATGGATAGATATAGTACTATTTATGCCTTCAATATTACTAATTTATCCTAAATCTCAAAATTAACACAAACCACTCTAGTGCTAAGTGTCAAAGCATAATTATTCTTCTAATTCTCTCTTTTCACTTTACTTACTATTAACAAGCACTATTTTGTTTTCATTCAGCAAGCATTGTTCTAGGAGTTGCATAAACAGTGATAAAGATGATATAGCCAAAAATGTTTTTAATACTGCTTCAGATTATTACCCATTAAAGCAAAATAGAAACTTGGAAGCAATAAAATCAATGAAAAAAGTGAGATTTTCTGGCACAAGCAACAGTTCATTTTCCTTTTCAAGAGCTTCATGCTTCTAACTTGCATAGATTGTTTCATTTTTGTAAAAACTTCAACTTTTGTAAAAAAGCAAAAAGTGTAAACTGCTAACAAAGTATTTAATTACTAAGAAGGACCTTGTATTTAAAAACACTGAGTTGATATGATTCCAGCTAAAAAGTCAAAAGCACTTTAACTTGCACATCCCTAAACTAGGTAAAAATATAATTTCCATTTCAGTTTCTGAAATACTGAAATTAACTCATAGCCTTCCATTTGGGAACCACTGCTCTCTTTAAAGGTCTTAACAAGGATTAGAAGTCAAGGAAATAGAAACCATCCAACTCTGCAATCTCAAAATGCCTGAGAGGTTATATTATACAGGTCAAGTAAGTGTGAATAAACAACTGCTGTCCTCGCTTGGACCACCTTATATTTCCCCCATATCACTTAAATATACTCATTATGTAATCTTTCAAATTTTCTCCAATGAATTATGAGAAATACCTGCAATACTTCTTAGTCATAAGTCTAAAAAAAATCCTATAAGTACCTTTTCTCAACATCTTGATGACTATCCTAATACAATTATCATTCTCATAGGGAAAAACATACTAGATTCTTTCAGTTTCTCATATTTAGTCAACAAATCCTGACAGATTTCAATTTTTAAATTTGTTATATACTCTTCAATGTTGTAAATCTGCGTGAATTTATTTCTATTCTTCTCCCTTCCCCCAACTGCTATACTCACTAACATTTCCTGCCCTAACTCCTGCTCCCAATATATGAATGAGTTTTAAATCCAAGCAGTTCATTAGAATCACCTACACAGCTTATAAATAAAAAGAAATACAGCTGTTAAGGCAGAGCAGAACTATTACTGCATTCAAGTCTCCAGACATTCCATTCTGCACTTCACCATGCTCTCCCCATCCTTCTACTAGTCACTCAAAAGTGACTTAAGCTGGTCAGTAAGTCAGCCTTTAAGTAATCACTATCTCATAACACTGTAGTCCATCTCAAACATCAATATCAGATTATTCCTTTAAATATTTATGAAACTCAAGGCTGGAAAACATCATTTAGTGTCAAAGAACTTTATCTGAAATATTTTCACATTATCCCATTTAACTGTTAAAACAACCTGCTACATAAGTAATAATAGGTTGTTTGATGGTGGGTATGTCTGGTCTCCATGACCTTACCATGAGGAAGAAATCTGTCTTTTCATATACCTGTAAGATAGGTTACAACTAAGCACAGTAGTACTTAAGATATTTCAACTTTGATATAAAGCCAAATGACAATAATATATTGTAGAATGCTGAAGAACAAAAGTTTAATTATTGGTTTCTTGGGGTACGGGGACTGGCACTCAGATTGGAATCCCTTTTCTGAATTCCACAGATAACTTTCTGTGTCTCCACCTTAACCCCAAAAGAAAACTAATGGACTTCTGGTGATCAAGACAGAATAACAGAGAGACAGTGTTCAGTGACAGAACAAGTTTCTGCCATTACCCCTAGGTTGGCCAGTTTATGGAGCAAAGATATGACTGGCACTTCCGAAAAGTCCTCACTTTGTTGAGGAGGACTCCCCAGAAAGTTTCAAGGCTCCCAGCTAAGGAAGGTGACAAGAAAGGTCAGGAAGTATTTTGGGGCACAGGAACCTATAACCACAACTTTCAAAGGCTGTCCTATTTACTAGGTCTGAGTTCTGGCTGGCTCTTGTTTCCCAAGGCAAGTGACTGGTGGTTTCCTGAATCCAGTATGTTTGACAGAGCATAAGCTCATAAGCATTTACTTACTAGCATTTTTATATTATCTGCCCTAACACAACACTCAGCAGGAATATATATATATATATATATATATATATATATATATATATATATACACACATACACCCACACCAACCACTCTTCATTAGAAAACACAGGGTTAAAAGAAAAACAGGAAGTTAAGGCTGTGACTCAGGAAAAGTGAAGCATCCAATTAATGAAGCTGTTCAGATTGCCCATCACCAGGCAAGAAAAGAGACAGGGCAGACTATAATCTGACTCTTTATCTTGGAATCAGAACTATGATCAGATTCCAATACTTGTCAATTGTGGAACTTAGAAGCATTATGTCCCAGAGGGAAAAATAACTGAGAAAGAAAATGGGAAAATGTCAACTCTAACAAAGTAATAAAAATGCCATCTAAAGTTACCATCACATAACAGAGTAGGTCATCATAAGTCCAAAGATAACTTATACAAATACTGTTTTAAAAGTTGAACTGAGTGGCTTGTTGCATTTATTTAGTAGTTTCAAAAGTTTCCTTTCCAGTGCTTCCCAGGCAGCACATTGGTAAAGAATACACCTGCCAATGCAGGCAACGTGGGTTTTCACCCCTAGGTGAGAAAGATCCCCTAGAGGAGGAAATGGCAATCCACTCCAGTATTCTTGCCTGGAAAATTCCATGGACACAGGAGGCCAATGGGCTACAGTCCATGGGGTTGCAAAGAGGTGGAAATGACTGAGCGACTAGCATTTAAAAAGTATGCAATCCTGTATTCAGCATATCATTTATACATATACATATCATATATATGTATGTGTATATATATATCTCTCTCTCTCAAAGCAACCCCAAAGATCCACACAGCAATTTAAAGTTCTATAAGATGAATTATAATCACTACAAGCTGAGGGAACCTTGATAATTGTTCATCATTCTCATTTGTTGTTCTCCATGCATCTTACTGCTAATGATGGTTCATTCAGTAATTTTCATCCACTTTATACAAATATGATTATAACAGCATTGTTTTCATAATTCTTTTTACAGAATCTTTTAAGTTAATGGGTGATCATACCACAATATTGGTGTAATGTGTAATATAGTAAAGCATTTACTTTAGTAGTTTTAATTGATGTTAATAGCTTTCTAAATGCCTTTGTCTTGTATTTTAAAAAATCATTAAGTCTCTGAAAAGGTCATCATATATTTTAGTATATTTTAAGAAGGAATTTATGTGCTGGTAAAGTAGTGGTTTAAAGGGCTTCCCAAGTGGCGCTGGTTGTGAAGAATCCACCCGCCAATGCAGGAGATGTAAGAGATGCAAGTTTGATTCCTGGGTCGGGAAGATCCCCTGGAGAAGGGAACGGCTACCCACTCTAGTATTCTTGTCTAGAGACTCCCGGGGACAGAGAAGCCTGATGGGCTACAGTCCAAAGGGTCACACAGAGTCTGATATCACTGAAGTGACTTAGCAGGAATGCACAAAGTAGTGGTATCTGCAAATTTAGTTTACTAAAAGTTCACATGCATTCTGGAATGAGGCAATGACATATCCAAAATCTCAGCAATGTAGTAAAAACTATGGTTAGACAAAATTAGCTGCTGTTCAAAAGTACAGTATTCCAAGAGCTTGAAAAATTTCCCAGGCTCAAACTTAGCTTAAAAGTATCAGCCTAAAAAGAATACCTGTACAATATATCCTTCTAAGTGGTCTCAGCACCCCCTATCAAACTGTTGCTGAAAGCCTGGCCTCTGTACACCAGTGCCAAATCAAACCCTGGAGACAAGAGTTTTGGGTGAAGCTGAAAAGGATAGCTTTACTGCTTTACCAAGCAAAGGAAGACACACCCTGGCGTTTGCCTCAAAACACTCTTGTCTCAACTTGATGAGGGTTTTCATAACAGTGGTTCAAAGGCGGGGTCTCTGGCAAGACTAGGGTGTGAATAGCCTTAATCTCATCTCAGATGGTCTCAGTCTCCTAATCTTGATGAGCTTCTCAGGTGGTTTCTTGGTTGCTCCTTCCTTGACTAGCAACTGTTTGAATCCACCCTTTAGAACTCTAGGAAGATCACAGAACTAGTCTTGCCTGCAAGAAATGGAGGACAGAAAGGCCTCTGTGCCTGGGAGCCCCACAAGGCCCTGCTAAGTTTCAAAACTACTTGAAAAAAAAAAATTCTTGAGAGGGTATCCTGTACTTTTCCTAATTCCTTATACCCACAGAAAAAGTAATCTCTTTAAAATGCAAAACTGATCACAATATTGCCTTGAGTTTTGTCCCTATACTGTACCTTGGAAAATTTCAAAGGCAGAAGTGTTAAAAGAATTTTACAGTGAATATTCTACATCCAGTTTATTGTATACCCATTCATTGTTATTCAGACGCTAAGTCGTGTCCGACTCTTTGCAACCCCATGGACTAGAGCACACCAGGTTTTCCTGTCCTTCACTATCTCCCAGTTTGTTCAAAATCACCTCCACTGAGTTGGTGATGCCATCCAACCATCTTCTCATCTTCTGTCACCCCCTTCTCCTTTTACCTTCAATCTTTCCCAGCATCAGAGTCTTTTTCAATGAGTTGGCTGTTCATATCAGGTGGCCACAGTATTGAAACTTCAGCTTCAGCATCAGTCTTTCCAATGAATATTCAGGACTGATTTCCTTTAGGATTAACTGGTTTGATCTCCTTGCTGTCCAAGGGACTCTCAAGAGTCTTCTCCAACACCGCAGTTCAAAAGCATCAATTCTTTGGCAATCAGCCTTCTTTATGGTCCAACTCACATCCATACATGACTACTGGAGAAACCACAGCTTTGACTACACAGACCTTTGTCGGGAAAGTGATGTCTCTGCTTTTTAATACGCTGTCTGGCGACTGTCATAACTTTCCTTCCAAGGAGTAAGCGTCTTTTAATTCATGGCTGCAGTCACCATCAGCGAGGATTTTGGAGCACCAGAAAATAAAATCTGTCACTGGTGCCCATATATCCACCACACAGATTCTATGGTTACCATTTTACTGCACTTACTTTATTGGCTTTCTATCCACCTATCTTTGATCACTTAGTTATGAGGTATTATGATGTTAATATTTTCCCTGAATTTTGGGGGGGTCCATGTTCATAAGACAACTGCTGTAATTTTCTTTTAAATCTGTAACATCTTTATCGGGTTTCAGTCTCATGAAAGAGTGTTTCTCTTTCATCTATTTTCTGAAAGTTTAGAAAAGATTGATGCTATTTCTTCTTTAAATACTTGATAACATTCACCAGTGAAATCATTGTGGGAGTCTTATTTTTTTTAACTAATTCCATTTAATATAAACTAATTCGGGTTTTATTTCAACTTGTGACAGTTTTAGCACATTAATATTTTCAAGAAACTGTCCATTTTTAGCTCAAATTTGTTGAAATAAAGTTGTTTATAATATCCCCTTATTATCCTACAGGATCTGTAGTGATGCCTTTCATTCCTAATACTAGTAATAATCTGTTATCTGCTTTTTAGTATCAGTGTACTAAGGGGTTCATGAATATCGTTGATTTTTTTTCAATAAACCAACTTCTTGCTTTGTAATTTTGTCTATTGGTTGTCTTTTTCTATTTCATTATTTCTTCTATTGTCTTTATTATCTCCTTCCATCTACTTTGGGTTAAGCTTCTTGCTTCCTAAGGTAGAACTTTAGCGCCTTCATTATCTTTAAATTTTACTAAAGTAGGTGTTAAAGTTATAAGCTTCCCTCTAAGAATGGCATTACCTCTATCCTACAAAACATTTTTTAGCACTTTTAAATAAACTATTTATTTTAGACTAGCTTTAGATATACAGAAATAATTTCTATCCTTTCTTTTCCCCTAGTATCCTTTTTTCTCCCCCTCAGAATTTCACCAACACTTTTTTTTTTTTTTACTGGACTTATACAATACTTTCATTAAATTTTTTCACATAATAACTGGTTAGCTATACATTCTTTCATTGGTCCTGACACGAGAGATTATAACAGGCATCCTTGTCAACCAGGATACCACATACATGTAATCATCATGTCTCCTTAGGCTCCTGGCTATGACAGTTATCCCACAAATTTAGGTGTTGTATTTTCATCATTTAGTTCAAAATATTCATTGATTTCTCTTATGATTTATTCCTTGACTCATCAATTTAGAAGTTTCACTGAGCTTCCAAATATTTGCAGAATTTTGTTTAACATCTTGATTTCTACATATTTTAATCCCATTAGGGTCAAAAAATGTATTTTGTAGTATTTCAACCCTTTAAAATATATTAAGACTTGATGTGCAGCAAGCACCTGGTCTATATCCACTGTTGGGGAAAAAAGTGTATTCTGTAGTTATTGAGTAGAAATCATCATCTGTACTGATTTCCTGTTTGTCCATAAATGTCTATCAATTGCTGAGAAAAGTGTTAAAATCACTGTGATTGTTGTCTCTTTCCTCCTTTAACTATATCCATTTTTGCCTGCTATATTTTGAAGCTTTGATATTAGATGTATAAATACTTATGACTGTCTTCCTGATGAACTTATCCTTTTATTATTATGAAACAACCCTCTTAATTCTGGCAATACACTTTATCTTGAAATCTACTTTATCTGATATGAATACAGCCATGCTAGCTTTCTTATGTTTACTGTTGGAAAGATCTATCTTTTGGCATTTAGCCAATCTGTCTTTATACACTGAAATCAGTGTTTATTCCACTAGAGTAAACAAAGTTATTCATATCAGTGGATTAAGACTAACATTTTATTACATTTTTAACTTGCTATTTTTTTGTTTGGCTATACTTGTTTCCATCTTCTTATGCATTATTCACTTCAGTTTTTCTACTAGCTTTTTAGCAACACTTCTTTGCAATATTTTTTTCCATAGAGTTGCTCTAGGATATATACATCCTTATCATTTTTATCCTGAATTCAGTGTTAATAATAAGCCACTTTACATAATACATAGAAACCTTGTGACAATCCATGTTCATTTACCCTTACTTTGCATTCTGTGATCTATAGTATATGTTTTATAACACATGATGAACTCCAAAAGATGATTTTTTTAAGTCATAGATAGTATTAAGATATTAAAAGAAAAAAAAAGTTTATATTTTTCCATATTTTTTACCATTTCTGATGCTCTTCATTCCCTGTACAAAGAATCAAGTTTCCATCTGGTATCATTTCCCTTCAGCCTGAAGAACTTCTTCTAGCAATTCCTGTAATGCAGATTTTCTAGAAACAAATTCTCTTGGTTTTGTCTGACAATATTTTTATCTTGTTCTCATTTTTGAAGGCTATTCTACTGACTCTGGAATTATGGATTGTCAGATTTTTCTTTCAGCATTTTAAACATCCTCTATTCACTCTGGCCTCCATTTTAATTTTTTTATACTTCAGTTTCCACATTTATAGAATAAAAATAATATCAGTACCAATGTCAGAGGGCTGCTATGAGGAGTCCTCTATAAATTAGAAAATCCATATTGTTTCATACAAAGCAGGTACTAAATCTTTGCTATATTTAGTTACTACTATAATTATTTGCTTAATGACTGCCTCTTCCAAAAGAGTGCAAGCTCCATGACAGCAAGCAGGAATGCCTATCTTGTTCATCATTTTATTCCTATTACCAGGCACATCATCTGGTACAGAGTAGGTATTCAATATCTGTTGAACGAATGAGCAGAAATCAACAAAGATATCTGGACTAGAAACTTAAGAAAAACTGGAGTATAACCTTCAAGAGTATTACTGTTTTAGGTTATACTACTAAGATAGTTCTTTCTATGAATGTTAGAATTTACCCAGATGACATATACACATGTAGAATATCTCTACTGAGATACTCAAGAAACTATTAACAGTCACTGCCTATGGGAAAAGGAACTGAGGACCTGGGGGTCAAGAATTTACTTTTCACTATAAACCCTTTTGTACTTTCCTCCCTATATACATATTCAACCAACCACGATGGTACGATACTGTAGTTTTTTTTTAATCTGCATGTAAGTGGACCCATATAGTTTAAACCCATGCTGTTCAATGGTTAACTGTATTATCATTTTTTAAATAAAAACAATTTTTTAAATTCATAGTATCAAGAAGTTTGACTTTTACATATTTTGAACTTTCAGAGTGGTACTAATCTGGCTATCACACCACATAGATCAATTCCAACTTATTGATACTCCAAAAAGTATAATTTCATTAGATATTGATTACCCATCTAAAAAGATTCAAGAGGACAAATAGCATAACTATCAAGAGTAATAACAATTTTACATTTATACACTAGTTTATAGTTTACAAAATATGGTAGCAAACTGTGTGACCTTGGAATTAAACAAAAATACCTTGAGTATTTACCACCTTGAGTAAATTTTGATCTCTCCAAACTTCAATTCTTCTTTGAGAACAATGCCACCTAGTTACCAGAGCTTCAGTTTAAACAAACAACAAAAAAAGACAATTTCTTGCAGTGAGTTTTGTCTTTTTAAAGGTGATTATTTGTGTTTTGAATAGTTAACACTAGTTTTAAAATTATAAAAGTACAAAAGGGCTTACTGCTGGTTTTAAGGGGGTGAAATGCAGTTCTATAAAGGACTCAGACTTAACTACCATAACCCACTAAACAATCTCGGCATCACTACTGGGGGGATAACTAGAGTATGCAGTCTGATCTTTGACACAATCCCCAAAGTGTTTACCTGAACGAATCAAGTATTACCTCTACCTTCAACTTTATAGTAACATATTAAATGACAACATTTAGAATCAATCAGAGATCTGGATAACTATATTACTCTCATTGAGTCATGATGAAAAAAGAAGAGGAAAAAAGGTAACTTCTAGATTTAAAAGACTTCAAGAGATGTAACATTCAAACTCAATGCATAGATGGATCAAAAATTGTAAAAACAAGAATAGGGGATAATTTGGGGAAACTTTTAATAAGGATCGGGTATTAGATAACATAAACTGTTGTTCAGTGTGATTATTATATAAGGTTACACAGAAAAAAATTTCTTTTCATTAGACACACATATTTAAGTATTTAGGGTGAAATATCAGGAATAAAAATAACAAATACAGCAAACTAGTAAGGAATTTTAAAACCGGAGTGATCAATTTACAGGGGGTTCAAAATAGTATCTTCCCTACTTTTCTGGATGCTTAAAAGTTTTCATAATAAAAAAATAAAGCTTACAGAGAAATTATTCCTTTCCCACTCATGTTTCCTAGCCACCTCCACTTCATCACTGTTTCTTATGTATTCTTCCAGAGGTATTCTATGCATATATATGTCCAAATCACCATTCACAGTTCTTCCTTTTAAAATATCTTCCTTTTAATCAAAGCAATTGGTTTTGAACTAACTTGATCAGATTCTACACCTCCTAACTCCTTCCAAGCCACTTTAAAACCATTTAGTATCTTTTATTAAGGCTATCATTTTCTAGACTCAATAGTTAACTCTAGAAACTGTAACTGTAGCATAGCTGCTGCTGGGGCTAAGTCTCGTCAGTCGTGTCCGACTTTGTGCGACCCCATAGACGGCAGCCCACCAGGCTCTGCTGTCCCTGGGATTCTCCAGACAAGAACACTGGAGTGGGTTGCCATTTCCTTCTCCAACTCATGAAAGTGAAAAGTGAAAGTGAAGTCGCTCAGTCGTGTCCCACTCTTCGCGACTCCATGGACTGCAGCCCACCAGGCTCCTCCGTCTACGGGATTCTCCAGGCAAAAGTACTGGAGTGGGCTGCCATTGCCTTCTCCCGTAGCATAGCTGCTTCTCAACAAAAGTGCTTAACAATATCTAACTTGATGTAACATGGGGAAAATGACCTTTCCATCGTATTTGAATTTCACCACTTCCCTAACCAGGTTAGGCAAATTATCATCAAACCTTCAGCGACCTCACCTGAAACGTGCTCCAAAAAAACCCTTCCATTTTAATTAATATCTCATTAATTTTTTGTGACAGACCCGAGTGTATCTGGCACATGTGTAGTAGGTGCTAGATAAACCCTAACTGAACCTAATTATTATCTTCTATTGTTTCACTAACTTGAGGCCAGGGCTTAAAACAAATTTTAAGATTTTCCAAGGGGCTTAGAATAGTATTAGGCTCTTAGTAAGTGTTAAAAAGTTATTTTGCCTTGAGTAAATCTGATATAAAACATTACGGTGGATAAAGACATTCGCTAGGTTGAGAACTTTCCTTAACTACTATGGAGTTTCAAATTGTTAAAAGCCGTGGAAATAAATTTCCAACAAGACGGCTTAATCTGATCCTCAAAGATGATTAAATTGAGCAGACTGAAGGGGGAGTGGCGTGCAAAGCATTTCCTCTCCATAATTATGCACTGAGATTCAGACCAAACGTTAAATTGACACATAGTAAGCTCTTTTAGTAGCTATTATTAAGACGCATCCCACCAGAGGAGAACTCGAGAAGGAGGAAAAAGAATAGAGCCTGTCTGTCACAAGAGGTCGAAAGGTGTCCGCGGCCTGAGGCCCGTAGGCCTTTATAAGGGGTACCTGGGTCTATGGGCTCCCTGTTGCCCTGGGGGACGAGAGTCAGCGACCTCCCCGAAAGGTCAAGCCTCTGGAGCCACGATTCCTGCCTGAGCTGGGAGCAGAGCCGGAACGCCCCCGCTAGACACTGTAACCCGAGGTCAGAAGCACCGCCTGCCCGTAATCCCGCGCGACCCCTTCAAGAGAGGACGACCCGCAGCCCCCGCGCCGCAGTCCTCAGGAGCAGAGACCGGCCGCTTCCTGCACCCCCACAGCCGCCCTCCAGTGGCAGACCACCAGGACCGTGGGGTTCCGATACGCCTCGGCGCCCTCCGGCCCTTTGATACTCACACTCACAGCCGACCCCTCTTACTCCATCAGGCCGCCGAGGCGCCGGCGAGGGAGCCCACTGACGCCCCAGCCGCCCCCCCCTCAGCTTTGGGTCCGGCGGCCAGCTCCGGACCCGCTCCCCACCGGGAACCTCCGCCGCCGCCGCCGCCGCCAGAGCGCAGGCGCACAGCGCTTCCGTCGCGCTCCCCCCGCCCCCCGCGGTCCGCCTTTCTCAACAACCTAGCTTTATTTGAACACACGAGAGTGAACAACAGACACAGGGGAACGAGGCTCTACCTCAAAAGAAGGGAAGATCACAAGGCAGACCAGCTAGCAGAAAAATTGTCCCACTGCACCGGACTCTGCTGCAACCAGCCTCCCTCGTTTCTTTTCCATTCTTTTTGCTTCTCGTAGGCTTTCCTCTTGCTCCTACTGTCTTCCTAAGCCCTCACCGTTCCTCTAGGCAGTGGCAACTGTTGGTGGCTAAATTTCCAGTCACTCTTTCCTTGTAAAATTTACTGAAGCTTATTGAAAGGTGCAAGAGCTTCAGAACAGACAGTCCCGAGTTCAAATCTTGACTTAAGTACTAGTAATTTGTGATATTGGGAAAATTACAAGTTTTCTTGCACCTTACTTCCCTCAGAGTTAAAATTCAGATAGATACCTCAATCTTTCAGGGTGTTGCTGAGATTAAATGACATAACATAGGTCAAGTGCCTATCCGTAAAGCAGATAATCCATTCACACCAATGATTATATTCTAATTAGTACTTGATTTATTTATATTCATTAAATTTAGCCCATGCTCATTCACTCAGGATCTTCTTTTAGTGACTAAAACTACTCAGATAAACCAAGTTACATTATAGTTGATAATGATGTGAATTTCCTATATTATTGAACTTCTAATATTGCTTGTTTGACAAGACCTTCAAAGCCTCAAATGAAAGTAAGCAGCTCCCTCCATCTATGTGTAAATCCAGATTGGCTTCTGGAGGATTAAAGAATTTATTCCCATTCTGTACTTGTGACATCAAAAGTCTTTGAAACACCAAGGTGTGGGGTACACAGCGCATTCTTCTCTCTTTTAAAGGCATGCAATGGAAGAACTGCTTTACTTTATAAACTCAGGGCCATGGTCCAAGGGAAAGGGAAAGCTTGTAGAAGATCAAGGTCAGCTGTTGGTGAGCATCAAGGTAATCCCAGATGAGGGTTTTTGAACCTTGGCTCTGTTGACATTTTGGAGAAAACTCTTGTGCTGTCCTACTCGAGAGCCCAGGAGCTGCAACTACTGAGCCCATGTACCACAGCTAATGAAGCCAGCATGCATAGAGCCCATGCTCCACGGCAATGAGAAGCCTGTGCACCACAACTAGAGATTAACCTCCACTGTGCAACTAGAGAAAAAGCTCACAAAGCAATAAAACCCAGCAAGCCACAAAATAATTAATTAAAAAAATCCTCCGGCTAAAGCAGGAGATACAAGAGACATGGGTTCCATCCCTGGGTTGAGAAGATCCCCCGGAGGAGCAAATGGCAACCCACTCCAGTATTCTTGCCTGTGAAATCAGATGAACAGAGGAGCCCAGTGGGTTACAGTAGATCACCCAAGAATCGGATCACAAAAGAATTGGACACGACTTAGGGACTAAACCACCACCATACAGGCCCTCAACACCAGTTACCAACTTCTACTACTATTCTCTGGTTGACTTGCTCCATCAGTTTCCACAACAATATTTCAAATCTTCTTCACTTTCTTTAAAACTCCTAACTATCAGTAGATGACTTTGTCTCCTACTTCACAAATAAGAGGCCATCAGATGAGAAGTTCTTTAACTTCCTGTTACTAAACATACAGATTTACAAATACTTCCTGTCAT
Source organism: Antilocapra americana (assembly GCA_007570785.1). Classification (NCBI taxonomy): domain Eukaryota; kingdom Metazoa; phylum Chordata; class Mammalia; order Artiodactyla; family Antilocapridae; genus Antilocapra; species Antilocapra americana. The sequence continues at coordinate 11,612,874 of ML664176.1, read as the reverse complement.
TAAAATTGAGGAAATATTTTCTCTATCTTGTTTCCAAGACCTATCCTTCCCTCAATACTTTAGACTGCCTCTACTCTTACCCACTCAAGATCTACTGGCTAGCACTTCCCTTTAAAACTATTTTTTTTCTCGCCCGTATCTTACCTAGCATGCTTAAGTTTTTCCTGTCTTAATTCTAATAGCAACCAAAAAAGCAGAAACAAAAAACTTGAACACTTGTCCTCGTTCCCCATTCCCCTCAAGACCATACTTTCCAAAAGTATTCAACAACTTGTCCCCATTTCTGCACCTCCTCTCTCCAAACTACTGCATTAAATCTTATCATTTCATCACATAGCTTTCACTAAGATCACCAATGACCTCTGTGGTGGTATTTCTCAGAGTTTACCTTCCTTGACTCCTTCAGTTCAGTTCAGAAGTTCAGGCGCTTAGTCGTGTCCGACTCTTTACAACCCCATTAATTGCAGCACGCCAGGCTTCCCTGTCCATCACCAATTCCTGGAGTACACCAAACCCATGTCCATTGAGTCAGTGATGCCATCCAGCCATCTCATCCTCTGTTGTGCCCTTCTCCTCCTGCCCCCAATCCTTCCCAGCGTCAGGGGCTTTTCCAATGAGTCAACTCTTCGAATCAGGTGGCCAAAGTATTGGAGTTTCAGCTTCAACATCAGTCCTTCCAATGAACACCTAGGACTGATCTCCTTTAGGATGGACTGGTTGGATCTCCTTGCAGTCCAAGGGACTCTCAAGAGTATTCTCCAACACTGCAGTTCAAAGCATCAATTCTTCAGCACTTAGCTTTCTTTACCGTCCAACTCTCACATCCATACATGACTACTGGAAAAGCCATAGCCTTGACTAGACGGATCTTTGTTGGCAAAGTAATGTCTCTGATTTTTAATATGCTATCTAGGTTGGTCATAACTTTCCTCCCAAGGAGTAAGAGTCTTTTAATTTCATGGCTGCAGTCACCATCTGCAGTGATTTTGGAGCCCCCCAAAATAAAGTCTGACAGTTTCCACTGTTTCCCCATCTATTTGCCATGAAGTGATGGGCCAGATGTCATGATCTTAGTTTTCTGAATGTTGAGCTTTAAGCCAGCTTCTTCACTCTCCTCTTTCACTTTCATCAAGAGGCTTTTTAGTTCCTCTTCACTTTCTGCCCTAAGAGTGGTGTTATCGGCATATCTGAGGTTATTGATATTTCTCCTGGCAATCTTGATTCCAGCTTGTGCTTTTTCCAGCCCAGCTTTTCTCATGCTGTACTCTGCATATAAGTTAAATAATCAGGGTGACAATATACAGCCTTGACGTACTCCTTTTTGGAACAAGTCTGTTGTTTCATGTCCAGTTGTAACTGTTGCTTCCTGACCTGCATACAGGTTTCTCAAGAGACTGGTCAGGTGGTCTGGTATTCTCATCTCTTTCAGAATTTTCCGCAGTTTATAGTGATCCACACAGTCAAAAACCATGGCATAGTCAATAAAGCAGAAATAGATGTTTAACTGGAACTCTCTTGCCTTTTCGATGATCCAGTGGATGTTGGGAACTTGATCTCTGGTTCCTCTGCCTTTTCTGAAACCAGCTTGAACATCTGGAAGTTCACGGTTCACGTACTGCCTTGACTCCTTAGGAATAGACAACTCCTTTTATTTCCAGTACTGTGCTGTATTCTCAGGGGAGCCTGGAACAGTTTCCGAACCTGCTTTTAAACCTTTCAATATTCTCGGTGATCATAGTAAAGTGTAGGCTTACTAGTGCAAAAGTACAAGATTTTCCAAGACTTGGCCATTGCCAGCTTTTAAGAACTCATTTGTCTCTTCACGGAAAGATACACAGGAACTTTAAGCCTCTAAATACGATAAACTACAAGCAAACTTCCAGAAGGCGCGATGGTCTTGGACTCTCCAATGCCCACAGTCTGGAAACCTTTATCTCCCTCCCGTACCTCCGGCGCAACTCCTACTTATCCTTCCTGACTCAAAATTCACTTCCTCTGGGAACCCTTTCAGATGCCCTAAGAATAAAGCTCTTAGTTCATTGTGCGCCAGCGGCGCCTCGGATGTTCTGTATGCCAAGCACTATATTCTGTCCACTATAATATGTTTACTTAACTATCTCCCAGTCTAGAGGTCAGGGAAGGCATTCTATTCGCCGCCTTTTCCTCAGCATTCATCCCGCGCAAGGACTGGCACGCGGTTTGCCCTCAGTGAAAGTTTGTTGCCTGAACACCGCCCACCTTTGGGCGGTACTCGAATTATCCGGTAAACGGGTGAGTCCCAGGGCTCCCCGCCTGCGTGGCAGGGAGATTTAAAGCCCTCGCACGGTGATTGGCTCCTGCTGCAGGGGTGTGTCCGGGCTCGCCGCGCCGGGGATGTGCGCAGGCGCGCGGGTCCGGCGAGCGCAGGCGCAGGAAGGGCGCAGCGGCGAGTCCGGCCTTCGGGTGTCTGAGCCGTAGCGGCCGGAGAGGAGTGGCTGGCACTCTGGTGAGTCTCCAGGAGTGGGGTGAGTGAGCTGGCCGGGGTGAAGATTGGGATCATAATCCCAAGGAGAAAGAGTGTATCGTGACGGTTGAAAAGTTGGTGAGGTCGGGCTTGAGGGGAGGAGGTGGCGCTCTGACTGGGACTGGGCAGGTTCCGGCCCTGATCGAGGACTCTGGACGCCAGGAGACTTATCAGGCGGCCAGAGGAGGAAGGGTGAAGGGATGATGGTTCTCTGGACGCTCCCTAGAAACCTAGCAGAGGTACACTCCCACTCTCTAACTTCCCACCGTCACGGTGTTGCTGCGGTCAGGATTAATAGACTGTACGGTGGCCGCAGTGATCAGAGAAACTCTGAACTAGTTGTTTGAAGGAGGGTTCTGCGGTTCATAGCATTGGAGAGTCCATTCTCTCCAGGGAAGCCCATTTTTACCTCGCGGCTTTACTGAAGACACACGAAGGAAAGGGTCAGTAAAAGATCGAATTCCACGGAGTAAGCGGGGCGGGGGAAAGTCCTGAAAAGTGTTTCACATGGGACTTTTCCTCATCGTTAGTGACCACAATGCAAGGAAAGGCAGATGGGAGTTAGAGGAAACCGAAATTCGTCAAAGTTGGGAAAGGAAGATGAGAAGGAGTATTATATCTCTCGGGGAAGGGTGGGGGCAATTGGGAGAGGAGAGTATGGAAATTGGCTGCCTCTGACAGTGATCCCTCAGCCCTGTGAAAATACTGTAGCGTCTTAGTAGCAGATACTTCAAGAATTGAGAATGATATTACTCCATCTGCCCTGGTGCCCTTAAGATTGGTTTTCAGATGTCCCAGTGAGATACTTCAAGTATGACCAGGTAGAAATGGTTCTTCCACTTTCTTGTCTTGCCTGGAAATTCTTGAGACATCATTAGCAAGAATACTTTGACATCTTATCTTGAAACATTTCATAGTAAATTTTTAAATTTTACTATTTGTGCTGTCAGCAAAGTTGATGACAAGGCATGCAGTGATCACCTGTCTTTCATTCCTTTGGCAAGTGGTAATGAGAAAAAACACATTCATGTAAATAATTAGGACAAAAACGTTTATATTATTCTGCTCCTTTGACAGGTCATGTGAAAGTAAATAAAATGATCATATAATTTAACCTACAACTTAAATGTTTATCAGTGTTCCTAGAGTTCTTTTTTTAGATGCTTATGGTATGTGAATATGCACTAGAAAATTGCTCTTCTCTTAGTTCCAGAGTAGGAATGATTTATTTGTGGCATAATTTTTTAATAATATTACACTCTTTCCTGCAAACAGTAAAATTTCTGTATGCATCTTAGTGTTTCTTTTACTCTAAATCAACTTTAGTAACAAGCTCACTGAACTAAAGGTTACATCTTTTCTAATCATTTGGGACAATACCTTGAGCCAAGAAGAAAGCAAACAAACAGGCCCTTTTGCTCATGGGACAGTTATGTCAGTAAGTCATGTTCAACTCTTCTGCGACCCCATGGATTGTAACCTGCCAGGTTCCTCTGTCCATAGAATTTCCCAGGCAAAAATATTAGAGTGGGTGCCATTTTCTTCTCCAAGGGATCTTCTCGAGCTAGGGATCGAACTCACATCTCCTTTGTTAGCAGGCAGATTGTTTACCACTGAGCCACCAGGGAAGCCCATGAACTATACTGCCATCATAAATTTTCATTTTAGAAGTTTTACTTCAAATTTTAAAAACCCTTTTCCAAAGTGATAATCTGTGAAATCATAGTTTAGCTATATTGTATACCTTTTCTGGTACACTTTATAATATGTAGCTATTAAGTACATAAGCATTGCTTGTACAACAAAATCATTTTTTTTCAGCTTTAGTGTCTTTTTTAAAACTGTTTTTGAATTGAAGGATAATTGCTTTTTACAGAATTTTGTGTTTTTCTGTCATTCATCAACAAGAATCAGCCATAGGTACACCCGTGTCCCCTCCCTCCCGAAACTCCCATTTCCCTCCCCGCAAAATAAAATCTTATTCTTTCTCTGCACTTTGGAAAATGCTGCTTTGGGCCTAATCTACTCATTTTTTAAAATAAAGTGAAAATTGAACTACCTAAACTCTAATGATAGACTCCAAAATTCTCTTAGCCTTGTGATGGCATTCATTATTGTGACAATTCTAAGAAACTTATATGGTGAAACCAGATAAAAGTAGAATAGCAAAAGGGAAAAAGAGGATTTTGCTCTTTGACATTTTTGTGAAATCAGCTGTCTTTTGTTTCTTCTGAATTAAGGTTCTTTGATTTCCTCCTGTGGTTCCTATGTCTTAAACATTCTGAAATCTATTTTTTAACTGGGTTTGTACTTTGCATTCTGTATGTGTTAGCATTTATAATATATGGTGTTGCTTGCATCCAAGAGTGCTGAACTTTTTAGTCCAGTGCTGTATTTTGTTTTCAGGTCTGTAGATTTACAGAAAAGTAAATGACGGGGACTGGTCTTTTCTTTGTCTTGGGAGGGGTGGTGGTGGTAGGGGCTTGGAACAGATGGATCCAGTGCCTCTAACAATTGGAGGAAGTGGATTGTGGAGCCAGGAAACAGCATCTACTGTTATTTTGTAATATTGGTGGGGGTGGAGATGGGATTCCATTTTAAGTTCATTTAAGTTCACTGACATTTTGGTTTTGATTTCAGTTTAAGTTGAATTGCTACTAAATTATTTAAGTCACTATTTGCTATATTTTTCTGGAATTCCTTCATCTTGTTGATTTTTGTGAGTTCTTGGATATAAAACTTGTTTAAAATTTATTTTAACAATGTTTTGACAGTTGAGATTACCTTTAGATTGCCTGTTGATGTTTTTGGTTGCAAAGAATATAATCAATCTGATTTCAGTGTTGATCATCTGGTGAATTCCATGTGTAGAGTCTTCTCTTGTGTTGTTGGAAGAGGGTGTTTGCTATGACCAGTGAGTTCTCTTGGCAGAACTCTATTGGCCTTTGTCCTGCTTTATTCTGTATTCTAAGGCCAAATTTACTTGTTACTCCAGGTGATTCTTGACTTCCTACTTTTGCATTCCAGTCCCCTATAATGAAAAGGACGTCTTTGGGGAGTGTTAGTTCTATACGGTCCCATCACTTCATGGCAAATAGATGGGGAAACAGTGGAAACAGTGGCTGACTTTCTTTTTTGGGCTCCCAAATCACTGCAGATGGTGATTGCAGTCATGAAATTAAAAGACACTCCTTGGAAGGAAAGTTATGACCAACATAGACAGCATATTTAAAAGCAGAGACATTACTTTGCCAACAAAGGTCCATCTAGTCAAGGCTATGATTTTTCCAGTAGTCATGTATGGATGTGATAGTTGGATGGTGAAGAAAGCTGAGCACCGAAGAATTCATGCTTTGAAACTGTGGTGTTGAAGAATACTCTTGAGAGTCCCTTGGACTGCAAGGAGATCCAACAAGTCCATCCTAAAGGACATCAGTCCTGGGTATTCGTTGGAAGGACTGATGTTGAAGCTGAAACTCCAGTACTTTGACCACCTCATGCGAAGAGCTGACTCATGGAAAAGACCTTGATGCTGGGAAAGACTGAGAGCAGGAGGAGAAGGGGACGACAGAGGATGAGATGGCTGGATGGCATCACCGACTCAGTCGACATGGATTTGGGTAGACTCCGGGAGTTGGTGATGGACAGGGAGACCTGGCATGCTGCGGTTCATGGGGTCACAAAGAATTGCACACAACTGAGCGACTGAACTGAACTTGACACTTGGTGTGTGTGTGTGTGTGTGTGTGTGTGTTTGCTTTACAATATTGTATTGGTTTTACCATAAGTTGGCATGAATCTGCCATGGGTGTACGTACATGTGTTCCCCATCCAGAACCCCCCTCTCACCTCCCTCCCCATCCCATCCCTCTGGGTCATCCCAGTGCACCAGCCCTGAGCACCTTGGATCATGCATTGAACCCAGACTGGTGATCCATTTCACATATGATAATTTACATGTTTCAATGTCCTTCTCCCAAATCATCCCACCCTTGCCCTCTCCCACAGAGTCCAAAAGACTGTTCTATACATGTGTGTCTCTTTTGCTGTCTCACATACAGGGTTATTGTGACCGTCTTTCTAAATTCCATATATATGCATTAGTATATTGTATTGGTGTTTTTCTTTCTGGCTTACTTCACTCTGTATAATGGGCTCCAGTTTCATCCACCTCATTAGAACTGATTCAAATGTATTCTTTTTAATGGCTGAGTAATATTCCGTTGTGTATATGTACCACAGCTTTCTTATCCATTCATCTGCTGATGGACATCTAGGTTGCTTCCATGTCCTGGCTATTGTAAACAGTGTGGCGATGAACATTGGGGTACACATGTCTCTTTCAGTTCTGGTTTCCTTGGTGTGTATGCCCAGTAATGGGATTGCTGGGTCATATGGCAACTCTATTTCCAGTTTTTTATGAACTTGATGCTTTTAAAATAAAATTCAGGACTTCCCTGGTGGTCCAGTGGCTAAGACTCCTTGCTTTCAATGCAAGGGGCCCAATTTGATCCCTGATCAGGGAACTAGATCCCACATGCTGCAACTAAGAGTTTGAATGCTACAACTAAAAGACACTGCGTGCCACAATGAAGACCCAGAGCAGCCAAATAAATATTTTTTAAAAAGAAAATCCAGGTTTCTTGGTATAGAATATAAGCCCTTCACAGCCTATGTCCTGTCTGCCTATTAAAGCCACCCTAGCCGCTCTGTACACATGCACACACACACATACACGTTTTATTCCTACATGTCTGTATTGTGGCACTTTTTTTTTTTGGCGATGCTATGCAGCTTGTAGAATTTTAGTTCCCTGTCCAGGGATTGAACCCAGGCTCTGGCAGTGAAAGCACTGAGTACTTACTACTGGACTGCCAGGGAATTCCTGTGGCACTTCTTTAATAGTCTGAGATCGCAATTTTTGGTTTAGAGTTGATTGTTCTTTGATTCCCAGATCACAGTCCTGAGACGTTTCATAATTATTATGAAAAATTATACTTTTCCCGAGCACTACGTTCTAGCAAGGTTTTAAATGCTTTGTATAAATTAAGTTAGTCCTTACCACAACACTTGAAGTAATTAGTGAGAAAACAAGCACAGAGAAGTTGAGTAAGCCGTAGTCACCATTTGAAACCACTGTGCCTCCAAATACTGGGCACCTAATCACTATACTGTATTGCTTTTTGTATAAACAAGAATGCCATTCAATCTGCTGTGGGGGAGTATTCCTTTCCAGGGCTTTGAATGCTTATGTTTTCTACCTGTGGCATCTGACTCCTCATATCAGAATATTTGAGAAGCTTGCCAAAACGCATCTAAGTGAACTTGGAATCAGGGCCAAAGTACTTGGATGGCTTAGGTGAATATTTCACTCAAGCAGGATAAAGCCTTGCCAGTCATGCCCACCTCACACTTGGAATTTCCCTGGCAGATACCATAGGTATGTCTGCCAGATTATGTCTCTCTGTTCCCCAGGGAATGAATGCTACATTCTTAAGCCTCCTTATCTTTCATATAGATCATCCATTTTCTGTTCTCACGCCTTTCTTTTAGACATGGTAGTGTAATTGATTACAATCACATCTAGATCTTCCTTCCCAGGATTATATCCTGGTTACTTAGAGTAGAATTGTGGAAATCCCAGGGTTGAGCAGGACTTGTAAACTTGATGTTGGACATCAAGCAATTTAGTTACAATAGATGCTTCTGTAAAACAGAAGTGTAATTTTGATCATTCTGCTTAGTCGTTTTAGTGGTACTTTCTCCTTCAGCAGTATGATTTCTGTCTTGAATCATGTGCTTCAGTGATCTTTGAAACCAAGATATTTGATAGATATGATTCAGAGGTGTACTTCTTATATTTGCATAGTGTTTTGGGGGGTGGGGTGGGTGTTGGTATAAGAATAAAGTTGTTCCTGTAGGAGGAAGTAGAAAGGAGACTTGAGAGAGGAAGTGAAAGGAGGAACCTAACCTTAATATAAGACTCTCGTCTCATCTAAGTGCTTTCAGGAAGAATTAAATCTCCTAATCAGAGCATGGATTCTTTTTGGCCTACCCTAGAATGTTTAGAGTATTTTGGAATACCATGTGCCTGTACTTTTTGAGTATACATGTGAACATTTTTTCTTACGTCCTTCCTTGTGTGTCAGCACTTCTATTGTTCCATGTTAAAAAAGGAATTTAAGAATGAAATCTAAAGAAAGACTAAATTCTTTTATGCAGTAAGTGTTGGTTTGTATCTGAACTTCTGCTTTGTTCTCTGTAATCCTTTTTTTTATTTTCTATTTATCCTCTATTTTTCATCTTTAGGAGTCTTCAAAAAAAAGAGCTGCTTAGGTGTATTGTGTGTGTGTGCGTGCGCGGGCACACACACACACACATGCTCCATCATGTCCAACTCTTTTGCAGCCCCATGGACTACAGCCCACCAGACTGCTCTGTCCATGTAATTCTCCAAGCAAGGATGCTAGAGTGGGTTGCCAGTTCCTCTTCCAGGGGATCTTCCCCACCCAGGGATCAAACCCATGTCTCCTGCATCTCTTACATTGGCAGGAGGATTCTTTATCACTGTGCCACCTAGGAAGCCTGTATTGTGCATGTACCTGTACTTTGTTAGATGCCATCCCAGACACCTAATAATTCATGACATGAGATACCACGTGTGAGGTAGGGATGGTTGGCAAGGCTTCCAACAGCCTGAATGAAATATTCACCGCAACCATCCAAGTATTGTGGCTCTGATTCTAAGTTTGCCTGGAAGCTTTCTGATTAGTTTTTCAAACATTCTAATACCAGGAGTCAGATGCCACAGAGGATGTAACAAATAACATGAGTGAAAATGGGTAGTTCATTAATAATTATTATTTTATGAGTCTTTACTCTGCTAAGCATGTTATGTAGCTTACTATTAATAATTTTATTTCTGAAACAACCCTCTTGGTAGAACTGTTATCCTAATGAATGAGGAAACTGAGACTTGAATAGGTTAAGTAAATTGCCTGGGTACCAGAGCTAAAATGAACTCAGGATCTATCTGACATCAGAGTCTGTGTTATGAACCCCTACATTATGCTCATTCAACACAGTGTTTTAAAGTATCTCACCTTATCTGGAAGTAGCAAGTTTAGTCCCTGGAGAATTATAGCTGAAATCATATTCCACCCAACTAGGCCTTAACAGCATTTCAGATGGTCTTCGCCTCAGTCTAGGAAGAATATAGTCCTATAGAGAGGTAGAATTTATGTGCATAAAACAATTAGAAAACTTAAGTGAATTGGAAAACTGTATATATTTAGAGGCAATAGAGAAGAATGCTTTATTATCCATATCCTAACTACAGTGTAGCATAAAATACACATTGCAAAAGAAACAAAGGTAATTTTCTTAACATCAGATATGTTCCTTTACTTGACGATAGATGCTTGAAAAATGCTTATGGTATGTACTGAGAGACATGTTCTAGGACCAGGGTTCCTCTCTGCCGTGCTTTCAGACTAGGTAGGCTGCTGACTCCTCCTTGCTCTCCATCTTGCTCTCCAAGAGTTTTCAGCTCTCTTGGGGAGGTCACCATAGCTACATGGTATTTTTTACCCGTTCTCTTCTGACAGCCCTGGCCTACAGTTTCCCTCTTCAGTTGGACTCTGTTCCCTCTTACCATCTTATGACCACACTCTTCTGCCTTTTCTTTCTCAGCTGCCATCAAGTCCTTTCCAAAAAGTATACCCCCACCCCTGCCACTTGTCCAGTAAGGATTGTGTAATATATAGAGAGCCTAAGAATTACACTTTATTCTCATAGCATAAAAAAGTTAGACTAGGTGATCCCTGAGGTTTATTTCCCTTTAGTGATAGTTCTCTGAGATGAGAATTAAAAAGAAATTTTATTCACACATAATCAGTTAATTAAGCAGAAACTTTCTGTAGGCTTATATTTTCCGACTGGTGTTCCATGGAATACTGGATTCTTTGGGATTAATAAAAAGCATTATTGGAAGGAAAGGTTTTATGATCATCTATGTGTAAGTGGGACAAAGTTGAACAGATTTCTTCACTGCTTAAGACTTCTGATTTCTAGTCAAGAATTTAATGAGCCAGCGGGTCTATACCGTGAGGATAAACATGAACAGTAGGAGGAGATGGGAAGATATAAGACTTAAATATCTTCATCATAGAAAGTCAGTGGATGATACCCAGAACTGACAAATATCAAGAAACAATACCATAAGCATGATTTGGAGTTTGGGAGTTGAATACTAAAATGACTAATACTGTTGAAAATTTTTCTCTGGGGTCCTGGGAGCAGGAATTGGTGTGGGGGAGGAGGGAGGGCAGGGGATTTATTATTGCTGTAGAACTATTTAATATCTCAAACCATATGTATATACTTCATTAAAATTAAACATGGAAGAATATCACATCTTCAAAAATTATTTTTAATGGCTGAATGACATTCCATCATGTAGTATACCATACTTTTTCAATCAGATCTCTTATTGGTTATATAGACCTCTTTGAATTTTTTAACATTATAAATAATATTGGCACTGAGGAGGAGAAGGGGATGACAGGATGAGATGGCTGGATGGCATCACCAACTCGATGGGCATGGGTTTGGGTGGACTCCGGGAGTTGGTGATGGACAGGTTGGCCTGGTGTGCTGTGATTCATGGGGTCGCGAAGAGTTGGACACGACTGAGCGACTGAACTGAACTGAAGTTATTTTTGTCTTTATCTGTGATTTTCTTCTAAATTGGTAAAAATAAGAAAAGGCCAGAGAAGAGGGATATTTTAATTTTTCTTGTATATATTTCATTATCTTTTGAGAATTTTGATTTTTGTAAATCAGCATTTTATCTTCTTAAATAGTGTTCAAGTTTAACTTTAATTGTATAGGAGTAAGAATTGAAATGGCCATAGATAATCTGGATGCAAAAATCCATCACTGCTTCCACTTTTCTGCCTTCTATTTTCCATGAAGTGATGGGAGCAGATGCCATGGTCTTGGTTTTTTTAATGTTGAGTTTGAAGCCAGCTTTTTGACTCTCCTCTTCCACTTTCATCTAGAGACTCTTTAGTTCCTCTTCACTTTCTGCCATTAGAGTGATTCATCTGCATATCTGAGGTTGTTGATATTAAACTATACATATTTTTAATGTAGCATTGAGGTTTATTGATAGAAATAATAGTGTTTAACCTTTTGTAATGACCCTTTTAAGTCTTTCCAAAAAAAATCAGTGTTTTCAAATATACTAGTATATAAATAATGCATTGGTTGTTGTCTTATTTAGCTTTCTATTGCAGTTATTAATAATAGCCAGAAATACTAGTTTTAAAGTAATTTTCTCTCATTACAAGAAGTAAAACTTGAAGTTTTTTTCCTTTTAAAAATACAGAAATGCATGTTTTCAGAATTCCAAGAAACTGGAAGGAAGAAGTTAATGAGGAAGGCTATAAGATGCATTTCTTAACATGATTGTTCTGCCATTTTCCAACCATTTTTCTTCCTGGAAAAGAAAGGTGATCCATTTAATGTAAAATATACTTTTTATTTCAGTGGTGCCTACTCTCTAGCTGCTATCATTTATTATTTTAGCTAAATCCCTAACTTAGATTTTACACTGTGGCAGAGAATAGTTTGTTTAGCATATGAAAAGCTACAAAATAAATGTTTTCCTTCCTGACTTCCTTTTAATTCCTACTCAAACTTTTTTCTTTTATTAGTCTATTATTTCACATAGTCTTTCTCTACTCTTAAGACTTTTTCAGTTTTTTTAAAATTTGAGATATTATTCATATAACTTAAAATTCACCATTTTAAAGTATACCATTTAGTGGCTTTTAGCATATTCGTATGACTGGAGCCATCACCAATTCCAGAACATTTCCATTACCTCCAAACAGCCCCATACCTATTGATAGTCAGTCCCACCTCCTCCTACCCTGACAACAACTAATCTACTTTCTGCCTTTATGGACATAAATTGGACCTTTTATATAAATGGCATCATACAATATGAGGCCTTTTGTATTTGGCTTTGTTCAGTAAGAATTATGCTTTTGAGGTTCATACTTGTTACAGTCTTTTTATACAGTTCATGAGTTTCTCATGGCAAGTATACTAGAGTGGTTTGCCATTCCCTCCTCCAGTGGATCACATTTTCTCAGAACTCTACACTATGCCCCATCCGTCTTGAGTGGCGCTGCACAGTGTGGCTCATAACTTCATTGAGCTCCTTTGCCATGACAAGGCAGTGATGTGGAAAATTCTTAAAGAGATGGGATTAAAGAGATGGGAATACCAGACCATCTTACCTGTGTCCTGAGAAACCTGTATGCAAGTCAAGAACAACAGTTAGAACCTTGTATGGAGCAACTGACTGATTCAAGATTGAGAAAAGAGTACGACAAAGCTGTTTATTGTCATCCTGTTTATTTAACTTATACAAAGAACACATTATGCAAAATGAATTACAAACCGGTATCAAGACTGCTGGGAGAAATATCAGATATGTGGATGATACCACTTTAATGGCAGAAAGCGAAGAGGAACAACTAAAGAGCTTCTTGATGAGGGTGAAAGAAGAAAGTGAAAAAGCCAGTTAAAACTCAGTATTAAAAAAGATCATGGCATCCAGTCCCATCACTTCATGTCAAGATGGAAGGGGAAAAGGTGGAAGGAGTGACAGGTTTCCTCTTCTTGGGCTTTGAAATCAATGCAGATGGTGACTGCAGTCATGAAATTAGAAGACAATCACTTCTTGGCAGGAAAACTATAACAAACCTAGACAGTGTGTTAAATAAAAGGCAGAGACATCACTTTTGCTGACAAAGGTCTGTGTAGTCAAGGCTGTGGTCTTTCCAGGAGTCATGTATGGATGTGAGAGCTGGACCATAAAAGAATGCAGAACGCTGAAGAATTGATGCTTTTGAACTGTGGTGCTGGAGAAGACTCATCAAGAGTCCCTTGGATTGCAAGGAGATACTTTGGCCACCTGATGCAACTCATTGGAAAAGACCCTGATGCTGGGAAAAATTGAAAACAGAAGGAGAAGAGGGTGACAGGGGATGAGATGGTTGGATGTCATCACTGATTCAATGGACATGAACTTGGGCAAGTTCCAGAAGCTGGTTGGGGACAGGGAAGCTTGGCGTGCTGTAGTCCTTAGGATCACAAAGAGTTGGATGATGCTTGGCGACTGAACAACAACAACATATTATAGCATGTAACATTCCTTTCTATGGCTGAATAATACTCCATTGTATGGACATTTGAGTTTTTCCCTGCCTTTTTTTTTTTTTAATTGAAGTATGTGTGTAGTTGCTAAGTCGTGTCCGACTCTGCGACCCTGTGGACTGTAGCCGATCAGGCTCCCCTGTCCATGGGATTCTCCAGGCAAGAATACTGGAGTGGGTTGCCATTTCCTCCTCCAGGAATTGAAGTATAGTTAATTTATAATATTGTGTTAGTTTTGGGTGTACAGCATAGTGATTCAGTTATTTCTTTTTTTAGATTATATTCCACTATAGGTTATTGCAAGATTATAACTATAATTCCCTATGCTATACAGTAAATCCTGGTTGTTTTATCTAGTTCATGTATAGTAGTTTGTATCTGTTAATCCTTTATTCCTAATTGTCCCTTCCTCCTCCCTCCCCTTTGGTAACCATAAGTTTGTTTTCTGTGTCTGTGAATCTGTTTCTATTTTGTGTATAAATTCATTTGTATTATTTTTTAGATTCCACATATAACTGATATCACATAGTATTTGTCTTGTTCTCATTTCATTAAGCATGGTCTCTAGGTCCACCCATGTTGCTGCAAACAGCAATATTTCATTCTTTTTTATAGCTGAGTAATATTTCATTATATATGTATATACCACATCTTCTTAAACTACTCATCTGTTAGTGGACACTTGGGTTGTTTCCATGTCTTGGCTATTGTAAATAGTGCTGCTATGACATTGGGGTGCATGTATCTTTTTGAATTAGTTTTCATTTTTTTCAGATACATACCTAGGAACTGGGATTGCTGGATCGTATGGTAGATTTATTTTTTTAAGGACCCTCCATACTGTTTTACATGGTGGCTGCAACCAATTTACTTTCCCACCAACAGTGTAGGAGGGTTCCCTTTTCTCCCCACTTTCTCTCACATTTATTTTTTATAAACTTTTTTATGATGGCCATTCTGACTGGTGTGAAGTGATACCTCATTGTGATTTTGATTTACATTTCTCTAATAATTAGGGATATTGATTGTTTGTTTTGGCTATACTCTGCAGCATGTGGGATCTTGGTTCCCCAAACAGAGATTGAACCCAGGCCCTTGGCAGTGAGAGCAGAGAGTCCTAACCACTGGACCACCAGGGGAATTCCCTTTTGATTCAATTTTAAATGGAATTTTTTTTATTGCTTTCTCTTTCTGATGTTTCATTATTAGTGTAAAGAAATGCAACAGATCTCTCTATTAATCTTGTATCCTGCTGGCTTTCTGATTTCTTTTATTAGTTCTGGTACATAACTAGTTTTGCATAGACTTAAGGTTTTTCTTGGAGAAGGAATTGGCAACCCACTCTGGTATTCTTGCCTAGAAAATTCCATGGATAGAGGAGCCTCGCAGGTCACAGCCCATGGGGTTGCAAAGAGTTGGATATGACAGCACACACAAGGAGTAAGGGTTCTCTATATAGATGTCCGTCGTTGTTGTTCAGTTGCTAAGTCGTGTCCAAATCTTTGTGACCCCATGGACTGCAGCATGCCAGTCTTCTCTGTCCTTCACTATCTTCTGGAATTTGCTCAAACTCATGTCCACTGAGTCGGTGATGCTATCCAACCATATCATCCTCTGTCGCACGGTCTCCTCTTGCCTTCAGTCTTTCCCAGCATCAGGGTCTTTTCCAGTGAGTCAGCTCTTTGCATCACGTGGCTAAATTATTGAGTCTTTAACATCAGTCCTTCCAATGAATATTCAGGGTTGATTTCCTTTAGGATTGACTGGTTTGATCTCCTTGCAGTCCAAGGGACTCTCAAGTCTTCTCCAGCTCCACAGTTTGAAAGCATCAATTCTTTGGTACTCATATCATCTGCCGAAAGTGATAGTTATATCTCTTCGTTTCTTTGAGGGTAAGTTTGGTATTGCTGACTCCTTTTAGTTTTTGCTTGTCTGAGAAATTCTTTATCTCTCCTGTTCTACATGATAATCTTACTAAGTAGAGTATTCTAGGTTGCAGGTTTTTCCCTTTCAGCACTTTGAAAAATATCATGCCACTCCCTTTTGGCCTGCAAAGTTTCTGCCGAGAAATCAGCTGATCGCCTTATGGGACTTTCCTTATAAGTGATACTTTGTTTTTTTTCTTTCTCCTGTAAAATTCTCTTTTACTTTTGCCATTTTAATTATGATATATCTTGGTGTCGGTCTGTTTGGATTCATCTTGTTTGAAACCTTGTGTGCTTCTGTACCTGAATGTCTGTTTCCTTTAGATTTGGGAAGATTTCAGCCATAACTTCTTTAAACATTTTTGGTCTACTTTTCTCCTCCTTTTGAATCCCCTGTTATTCATAGATTGGTACATTTTTCTATTTTCCATAGATCTTGTATGTTGCTTTCTTTTTTTTCCTGTCATTTGTCTTTTTGTTGTTCTGACTGGATGATTTCCATTATTTTTATCTTCCAGATGACTTGTTTGTTTTTGTGTCATTTAGTCACCTATTCATTGCTTCTAGATTGCTTTTTATCTCAGCAGTTGAATTATCTATTTTGACTGGCTCACCTTTATATTTTCTAGATCTTTGTAACAGTGACCTGCGTTTCTGCTGATTGTTGTTGTTGTGTAGTCGCAAGTCATGTCCAACTCTTTTGCAACCCCATGGACTGTATCCTGCCAGGTTCCTCTGTCCATGCGATTTCCCAGGCAAGAATACTGGAGTAGGTTGACATTTCCTTCTCCAGGGGATCTTCCAGATGATCTTTGAGCCTCCTAAGCTACTGATAATCTTTCTTAATTCATTAGCATTTTTATTACTGCCTTTTGAACTCAGGGTCTGCAGGGAGGTAGCGGCCACCATGCAAGACTCTGTCCACCCTGATTGTTGGCAAGCCAGTACACATGCACTCCTCCGAGTAGAGTCTAGGCTTCTCTGGCTCTTCATTCTGTCCTGTTGGTTCTCCCTGCAGCCAGTAGAGCTTGTCTCCTTTGTGCGCAGGTCTGAGATGCCCACATTGTTTCTTGACCTGCCCATTTCCCATGGTGAGAGTCTGCCCCTGCAGACCTTCTCTTTCTTCTGGATCCTTCCCAGGGTGTTGATTCCAACCTGATGCCTTTTTCCATCCTTCCCTGTTAAATGGAGATCTCTCTTGTAGCCTTGGTTGCATAGGGATTTCTAGCAATTTCCCTTGAGAATTGTTGCACATGTAGATGTATTTTGGGGTGGGAGGGAAGTGAGCTCAGTGCCCTCCTACTCTGCCGTCTTTATCCTCCCTCTCGTTTTTTCCCCTACTTTTTGGCTATTATGAATGTTGCTGCTTTGAACATTGCTGTACCAGTTTTTGTGTGGATAGTATTTTCATTTCTTTCTAACATATGTAGGAATAAAATTGCTGGATCATACGGTAACTCTGTGTTTAACTTTTTAAAGCCTAAGTTGTTCTTGTCTTGGGTTGTTAAGTGCTAGCAATGTTTTTCCTCCATTAGGTACCAGAATTGTAACAGGGTAGAATATCATCCATTAGTACTTATTTGTACATTAAAAAGCAAAAACTTTTATCTGAAACAGTGGTTTTCAACCTTGGCTGTACATTGGAATCACCTGGGGAACTTTAAAACCTACTGATACCTGGCTTCCACACCCAGAGATTCTGATTTAATTCATGTGAGCAGCAGCTTTGGCCTCCAGATTTATAAAGGCTCTTCAGGTGATTATAATGTGTAGCTAATGCTGAAAAACACTGCTCTAAAATGTACTCTAAGGCTGAAGTTAGGCTTTGCAACTTGAAAAACAGATGGCAGGTATTGCAGCAAAGAAAGGGGAGCACGAGAGGATTTTCACATCCCAGGTCTTAGGCAAGTTCCTGGGATGGCCACCTATTGTGGGTTCTTGACTTCACACTGGAAAGAATTCAAGGGCAAGCCATGGTAAAGTGAAAAAAGGTTTATTCGGGGAGATACACACTCCATAGACAGAATGTGGGCCATCCATATACAGAATGAGAGGCCCCTTGGCACAGGGGAGTCATCAATTTTTATAGGGGTTTGCAGTTTTATAGGCTAATGAGTGGGAGGATTATTTCAACTCTTTTAGAAAAGGGGTGGGGATTTCGAGGAATTGGGTAACCATCCACTTTTTGGCCATATATGTTCAACCTCGGAAATGTTATGGTGCCTATGGGTGTGTCACTTAGTTTGCAGATGTATTGATACTGTAACGAGCGTATACTGAAGCTCAAGGCCTAGAAGTCAGTTATCCACCATCTTGAACCTAGTTGGTTCTAACCAGTTTATGTCTTCAATGGCTATCTTTCTTTTAAAGGTTGTGCCCTGGCCCTTTCCTGTCTCACCAGGGACTTCATGTATATACTGGTTGCCCCTTGAACAAGGTGAGTTTAAACTGGGTGTGTACAGTTATACTTAGATTTTTTTTCCCCAGTGAATACCTACTACAGTACTAACCTAGCCCCTGCATTGTTAAAGGGTCAACTGTACTTTTCTTCGGGCAAAGATTCTTCGTGGCTACAGATTCGATTGACTTACTAATATGGCTCTCTATTCTCCATGTAATATGCTTAATTGTAATTGAAAACACATGCTCTGGAGCAATCTGCCTAGGTTTCATCCTTGCTCTATTGTGTGACCTTGCAAAAGTTGCTTAACCTCACTGTTTCTTAGCTTGTACATGTGTAAAATGTGGAATTAAATAGTATTTGCTGTGGTCTTAATGTTTGTGTGTCCTCCCCTCCAAAATTCGTATGTTTAAAATCCAAATTGCAGGATGTGATGGTGTTGGTAGGTAGGGCATCTGGTTGGTGCTTAAACCATGAGGGTGGAACTCTTATTAGTGGGATTAGTGTCTTATAAAAATGACTCCCGAGTTGCTAGCTCTTCCCACCATGTGAGGATGCTCCAGCTTTAAGTCATAGAGGGCCCTCACAAGAACTTATAAAATACCCAGTCTGATATTTTGTTATTGCAGCCTTAATGGACTAAGTGTTGTAAGGTTTAAATGAATGTGTGTATGTGTATTTATATATATTTTTTGTTTCTAGAATAATGTATGTATAATGCTTTATAAGTGTTAACCACTCAATCCCCTACCCACTATCTAGACTTTCAAAATGATTAGTAAAGATTATTAAAAAGTTAGCTGTCATTTACAAATTTTTTTGTATATTTAAAATTTTTTTCCTAATAAAAAGTTAAGAAAGTTACATAATGACCCTCCATGTATTATTCACCCAGCTTCAGCAATCATGGCTATTTTTGCATCTTCTATAAACTCCCACTCATCTCCTTACTTTCGAATTATTGTAAAGAATATCCTACAGACTCTTATTTAAACGGCTTCTTTCTTTAATTTAGTTGGCTGTGTCAGGTCTTAATTGCAGCACCCAGACTTCTCTAATTATGGCCAATGGGCTCTGGAGTGCTTGGACTCAGTAGTTGCTCTGTGGCATGTGGGATTTTAGTTCCCCAACCAGAGATTGAACCCATGTCGCCTACATTGCAAGGTGGAATCTTAACCACTGGAGCACCAGGGAAGTCCCTGAATCATTTTCTTTAATCTTCACCAAAAAAGCCTTACATCTGTTTGATAGGTCTGATAGATCTGTTACCTATCTTATAAATGCTGAAACTGAGCTTTAGTGGGGACAGGTAGCTTGCCCAAGGTCACACAGCAAATACATTTTGGGATCAGAATTTGGATGCTGGAGCGCCTGCTACTCACCACTATGCTAACCTGCTCTGAATGGGAGTTTCTACTTGTAAACACATTGGTTACCATGAAAGTCTAATCAAAATATGCCAAAGAGAATTGCAAATTTTATCAAACTGGTAAGAGAACAGTAATATCTGTATAACTCATGGAGGAATTTACATTGTGATTAAGAGAAGGAATAAAGTAGGAAACTAACTTGGTAGAATATCTTAATGCAGCTCCTTGCTTTCTGGTAAAAACTGAGTTAATAACCTTATAAAATCATTCTTATATTGGTCTTGTCAGGAATCGATTTAAAGTGCTGTTTCTTCATTACTTCCTGTCTCTCCATTTTTATCAATGAAGACCTGGTAGATCTCCTGTTAAGTTCTAAGTCCTTTGTTCTTTATATTCCTTCTTCCCAGTAGTATTATTTTCTTTTTCTAAATTAGTATAGATATTTCTCAGGTTCAAAATTATTATAAACTTGAAAACCATGATTACTCTGGTCTTTCTAATTCTTCCTTCAGTTTAACCATCTTTGAGTCTGTGGAAGAGATAAGATTTCATGGTATTACTATAGAAAGTATCTGAAATTTTGAAATAAGTCATCAGGTAGAGTGCTTAGCTTATTTTCTTTTATTCAACAGTTCTCATATCTTATTAAGAGACAGTGCATTCAGCAGTAAGACTGTTTACTAGACCATGAACTAACCTTGATTTCAGAGTTGATTCAGCCTTGAATAATCAATCTGGTCTTTATTGACTTTGTCACCTTAGGCAAATTATGGAAACTCAGCCTTAGTTTCCCCACCTATAAAGTAGTATAACAGAGATAATATGAATATGAACATATATGAATAACTTCGATGAGTATAAACACATAGGACATGATCTGTGAGCATTTCTCCCTTCCCTCTCTCTCAAGGTTTTATAATAGAAAAGAAGTTAAGAAAGGTAAATTATGAGTATACTAGTAAGCCCAAATGAACCATAATAAACAAAATAGGGTGTAAAAGCACCATGAAAAATCTTACATTTTCATATCAAAGGCACACACACAGCATAAGATCCCAGGAGCATTGGGGATACAACACAGATAATTAATCTATCAGGTTATACTTAAGAAAAGTAAGTTTAATGGGATCTTTGTGTCAAGTGATGTTTCATTTTCCTTCCCCTCCCTCTTTAATTCTCCTTAACATTCTGGATAGCCTTTCCTGATTCCATGAGAAAAAATTCTGGAGATAGTAAATATGAGTAAAGCTGTATAGCTCATTCTAGCTCACACCCTGCCTGACACTTCTGAGCAGTTTAGTAAAGGCTAAAAAAGCCTGGGGAGTATTATTCTTTGTCGGGCCTTCCCCTTAACAATTCTGCTTTGTCTCTCTCACTCCCGTTTACTATAAATCATGTGCTCAACACCCTCAAAACTCCAGAGTAGAGCAGTCTTAGGCAGCTCCGTCTTAATAGCAGCATGCCAAACATGTGAGAACTTTACAGAAGTCTGTTTCTTGTCTTGTGTGTCATCTGCTCAGGGAGGAACCAAAGAGTACTAAGCAGCACTTTGAGTTCAGTTAGAGGGTGTGTCCTACAAGATGACACGATTGCTGTGCCAGGAGTGAGTGACTCTTTGCATCTGCTTCCCAGCTATATTTGTCTTTTTTTTTTCTTTTTCAATCTGCCTTTTTGATAATTAAAGGCAAGACAATGTAATCTTCAAGTTTGACAGAGGTCAGTTTTGCATTCAAACCTCTGTTTGACTCTACATGGAGTTTTGCTCTGTATTTATTAGGAGAGTAACAAATACTGACTTGTAATTAGCAAGAGTCACCTCTAGGAGTGGAATTAAAAATTATGCAATTTGAGAGATCTGAGCTTTCTTATTGCCCAAATATTTTCCTACCCATAGCATTCTACATGGGAAAACCTAATAGGGATATCATTTCCAGGTACTAATTGATTAGTGTGTACTGTTTTTCTTATCACTTTCTGCATTGTGGGGCATTTAGGAGTTTTATATGAGAGGAATAGATAACTTTGGAGCATCCTGCCTAGGAAGGACAGGCTAAAAAGGTACCTTGTAGGGACTCTAGGAAGTAATGGGGACGCACGAGGCCACCTGGGCAGGCAGATGGGGGTATTCTAGAAAGGAAAAATGTACAAAAAAGATTAGAGGGTACAAAGCAGCTTCTTTTTCTTTTCATAATACAGCTATGAAAGATTGACAAAAGAAAAATTGTATATAACATGAACATATGTGATTAAAGCTAAAAGTTTCATGAACAGTGAGCAAAGTAATAAAGCATGTGGTTCTGTTTATACTTATATCTAATGAATGATCAGTTTTTAATTTAAGAAAGACCTTTATATCTTTCTTTAGATTTTTCACTTATTTTTATGTTTTGGCTGTGCTGGGTCACTGTTGCTTGCAGACTTTTCTCTAGTTGTGATAAGCGGGGGGCTGCTCGCTAGGTTGTCATGTGCAGAGTGTGGACTTTTCATTGCAGTAACTTCTGTTGAGGAACACAGGCTCTAGGGTGCATGGGCTTTAGTAGTTGCGGTTCCTGAGCTCTAGAGCAGAGGCTCAAAAGTTGTGGTGCATAGGCTTAGTTGCTTCTCGGCATGTGGGATCTTCATGAATCAGAGATTGAACCCATATCTCCTGCATTAGCAGGAGGATTCTTTACCACTGAGTCGTCTGGGAAGCCCCTATATCTTGATTATGTATCTTAGTATATGAACCTTTTGCTAGAACCACAAGTCCTACTATGGCACGTAAGATGTAAAGTTAAGTTTGCAACTTTGAAAGTTTAATAATTTTAATAACAATAATCTTATGAGCATTAATGTCTTTAGTCAAGGCTCAAAATCTAAATTAATCCTGAAATGGTTAGAAAGGACAGTGGAATTATAAACAAAACTAACTGTAATGCCTTCCTGTCCTGGGAATGGGATATTATCACTTTTTTTTAGATGGTTCTAATAAAAGTGTTGGTTAGCTATGGATGTGACTAAAAAGATCTGTATGTGACCAGCAGGCCATTCTAGATCATACACAGGTTATAGCAATTTTTGATTTGTGGTTCTGTTGTTTATTTGAATGCTTTGTGCTACTATTACATGTCACTTTGTTTCTAAGATCCACTTAAACATTTTTGAGAGTACATCTTGTTTTTCCACTTATTTGTTCCTTCAGCACACATGTACTGGAGTACCAACTGTCAGATCCTGTTAGGTGTTAGAGGTACAAAGACATAACAAAATCCTTTCCCTCCAAGAGTTCAGTCTAGTATATTGGCAGTTTAACAAGCCTCCCTGCTTGTCAATGAGTGTACCACGTGGCAAGATTTCTCAACCTCAGCGCTTTGACATTTGGGGCCAGATAATTCTTTGTTGTAGGAGGTTTGTGCCAAGGAGCATTATAGGATGTTTAGCAAGCATCCTTGGCTTCTACCAACTAGGTTCCAGTAACACTGCTCCTTCCTACCCCCCAACTCTTGACAATCAAAAAGTTCTCCAGATATTGCCAGATGTCCCCTGATGATAAATCCAGAATGTGAACCAAACTTTTATGTGTCATTGACAAAAGGCTTTTGTATAATTGGTTTTCAACATTTCAGTACAAAGCTAGCAAATGTAATAAAAAGAACACAACCTAGATAAGTCACACAGTGCTTATTATTACAGGTGAGGGCTCAAAGAGGAATACTATACACAGTGTATCACTGTTAATAATTAGAAGGCAGGACCTTGGGACCTTCACCTATTAAAAGTTTTATGTTTCAATTTGGATGTCTATGAGATCACTTCCTGAGTTACTGAGTTACTAAGTTACTATGTATGAGAATAATGGAGTTTCTTAGGGACTTCACTAAAATAACAAACCATATAGTAATTGGAAAGGGAGAGTCTACTATTAACAAAAACTAGTTCTTTTCTGAGCCCTTTGTATCAGCATTATCCTTTTGTTGTTAAGAATGAAAGTATTTCATTTTCTCTGATGAAAAGCCTGGAAGACTGGCATATTTTTAGAATGGTCCTTGTGTTCTGTAGGCATTTGACTTTGAATATTATTACTTTACTAATGGAATACTACCTGGCTTGGACTTTTTCACCTTATTGCTTTTCCATATTCAATGTACAAAGAACATTCTACAACCAGGAATTCATTTTAATAGCTTCTTGAAGCTTGTCTTTTACTAATGCCTTCCTTCTCAAAGTAGAAGGACCACTTACTTACCTATTAGAAATAGTGCTTCCCTGGATGTCCTGAAACCTGAGTTTTAGATTCAGCTCTAGTACTAACTAGCATTTGTTAACCATCTCTCAGCCTTAATTTCTTCACCTGTAAGATATAGATAGATAAAGTGAGGTTTATTTTATCATGTTTTCCAGATAAGTATCCTAAATTCCACATTCTTTGTTTTTGTGTTCCTATTCTTATAGAATATCCACATTTCAGTTTCTGCACCTATCAAGAATTTTAATTCACCATGGATAATCTGTCAGCAGAAGAAATTCAACTGAGGGCTAACCAGGTTACTGATGAGGTAAAGGTTTTACTTGGAATAAGTCATTCTCTTTCAGTTTTCACAGTGGAAGCACGAGGGGACCTTCTTAGAAGACCATTTTGGCCTCTCCCTAGTCTATTTATATCAAAGAGTGCATTTGCCCTTGAGTGCCATTACTTGTAGCTTCTTATTTTGTCAACTCATCAAAAAACTAAATAAGTGCAAACAATCTGTATGATTTTTTTTTTAAATAGTCATTACTGAACAGTAACTTAGAACAAAGATAGATGTGAAGAATGCTGGACATTTAATTTTAACAGAATTTTCTAATATCTGTAATATACCTGGATTTCTGCTGACATTACATTTTTATAAGTCCCGTTAACTATACTCTTTCAAATTTTCTCTTAAGCATCTGGTATAAAGAAAATAACTAAAATTATATTAGTAAACTTTATTTTTTGTTTTAAAGAAGGGAGGAGTGGATGGGCTAGCAATCTTTAAAAATAGAGTAGCATCATGAATATGGCCTGTGATCAGATTTGGGGGGTGGGGGTGTGCTGCATATTTTAGAATGCTAAAACTTTTTTTTTTTCCCCCCTAGTCTCTGGAAAGTACAAGGAGAATCCTGGGTTTAGCCATTGAGGTAAGAAAGTGTTTAATCATCAAGTTAAGTATAGAAACTGTGTAGAAGAAATTTTGATAACACAGACTGGAATTACTGTTGAGTCAGAATGATATTGTATCAATAACCTTTATTATTTGAAATCAGCAATTGCTGAAATTGTCAGACCATGCACTAGTGGGCCCTTTTGGCTTTTCTATAGTATTGGATATAACAGGGAAAACAATTCACTATGAGTTTATGACTTATTTGGGAGGGTTTAATATGTTAAGATGTGTTGGTTTGGGGAGGTTAGTTTTCTTCTAATCCTCTGAGAACTTAAGTTTTTAATGTTTCTGCTTTGCTGTTTTTCAGACCTTGTAGCTTTTGTTTCTGTTGGTTTGGTTTTGTTGTGCTATCAGCTTTTTCCCCTTCTTTTAGTCTCAGGATGCAGGAGTCAAGACTATCACTATGCTGGATGAACAAGGGGGTGAGTTGCAGTCATTGGCAGGAACTCCTGGTTTGATTTAGAATGCCAAAAAGCCTTTTCAAATCAGCCACGTTTAAAATTAATTAAGCCTTTGGGAGCACCTTCCCTTTGTAAGATAAGAGTGATAATGCTTCTTTTCTTCTGATTTAATTTATATCATGTTTTGTTGCCTATTTGAGGTGGGGGTCACAATATCCCATTGTCCACCAAGTATTTATTTATTAGGTAGCAGAGCTTATTGTGTGCATGGTCATTTGTGTCCTGGACATTATGAAATTCTTTTATCACTTTCAGAAATCAAATTACATCTTTGTGGAATTGGAAACATTGCATTTAATTTGGCCCTGAGCAATCTGGTCTAGTTTTTGTTCATCTTAGGACAGTCTTTAGGTTTTGAGCCTATTTAGTAATAGAAATGCTAGGAATCTGGTCTAGTGAGGCCTAAACCAATCCTCGAATGCTCCTATTATACAAATTTCTTTAGAACAAATCTTTCAACAGTCAGAGCCCAGATACCCTAGGATCAGTATGTGAAAGACTTTTAAATTCTGGACAGCACGTAGCGCCATCTGGCTCTGACACAGTCACTGTGATGAATTGTTGGTGGGTTCAGGGTTACAGTTTGCTCTTCCATTATACTAATAGTAGCACTTTCTGATTGGCACCATGAATGTAACATAAAATTTCACTTCCACAACTTATTCTTAGAACAACTAAAACGCATAGAAGAAGGCATGGACCAAATAAACAAAGACATGAGAGAAGCAGAGAAGACTTTAACAGAACTCAACAAATGCTGTGGCCTTTGTGTATGCCCATGTAATAGGTGAGTTGATAAATCAAAATCTTTTTCAAAGAAATGTAAGTGAGACTATCACCCTCAGAACCCCTCTCTCAGCCTCCAGTAAGTGTTGCAGGGCCTAAATAAGGAACTTGGTTAGATCAACTTAATCTCTTTCTCCTTCAGGCAGATCAAACTTTTTATATAAATGGGCACACTCACTGAAAACCATCACTTAAATTTGAGCAATCTTTCGATCAAGTCCCAATTCCATTTTTAAATAATAGATGAAAAGGTTAGGAAATATCCATCTGGATAGTACATAGCAGGATGAGGTTAGTGTGTTTTCCTTTCACATACGGAGAATTAATAAAACATATCTTCTATGGTAGGCACATGAGGAATGGCCAAGGAAATAAAGGACTTGGATCCTGGCATCAAGGGACTTACCATGTGGTTGGATAAATGAGACAGAATAGCAGAAGCTATAGAAATCTAGTGCTAGATCTGTGATATCAATGGAGGCTAAGGGTACAGAACTACTAAAAGTTGGTTTGGCGTTCATCTTATAGGAGAGAGTGGACTTGAGCTGGACTCTGAAAGATTAGATGTGGATGGGCCTGGCAGAAGTCGGAAGACATTTCCTGTGGAAGATTTAATGTAAATAAAGACTACAGAGGAGCTTGACTCAACTGTACTACATTATTCACATTGATGAGAAGTGGAAAATAGGACATAAGTAGGCAGTAAAGGAACTTGAATACCAGCCTAAGGGGTTGATTGATTGGAGTGGAGGATATAACTACACACTAGGAGACCAATTAGGAATGTTTTGTAAACTAGGCCTGTGAGCTATAACCTTATAATTAAGATTAGAGAGAAAAGTATAAGTCAGATTCTCTTTAAATCAACTGAAAGAAAGAAAGAAAAGTGAAGTTTCTCAGTCCTGTCCAACTCTTTGTGACCCCATGGACTATAGCCTACCAGGTTCCGCTGTCCATGGAATTTTCCAGGCAAGAGTACTGGAGTGGGTTGCCCTTTCCTTCTCCAGGGGAATCTTCCTGACCTGGGATCGAACCCGGGTCTCCCACATTGCAGGCAGACGCTTTACCATCTGAGCCACCAGGGAAGCCAACTGATTGTGTGTCAAATGTGAAGAAGGAAACATCAAAGAAGACTGAAGATTTGAAGCCTCTAGTAAACTAAGAGATGAAAAGTCTTCAAATATTTGTGTATAGTGTATGAGATAATACTTGACAAAAAAAGAATTCATTCTTTTTAGTGACTTTATTATTAATATTTCACTTCTCTCCTTAATCTGAGTACAACAACCTCCATGTGTTGACAAATAGTATGTATATTCAGACAAAGATGAGAAGTCATCCATCAACTTTGAACTTCACCTTTGGCTGAAATGACATTGTCTGGAGATTAAATGACTGTTCTGCTGAGCGTATTCACTTTTAAAAGAGCTTTGTAACTATCCAGTTGTCTCAGCTGTTGTGATAAAGCAAGACCAAGATAAAAAGGTTTACAGACTAAGCATTTTTTACTCCTCTAAAGGAGTTAGGAATGGAGGAGCTTTTGTTCTGTCATACTTTCAGTTAAGTGTTTTCATGTGACAATATTCTCCGTGCTATTTCTACCTGAGAAAATATAGTTAAGTTATTTATTGGTCAGCTTTAGTGTTTGGGCATAAGAAACCAAGAAAGACGAGTCTGTTGACCTGTTTAGACCTTGGTTGACTCTCCAAAAGTGTATATTTTAATAGCTGCCACCTGTGGTTCAGGGTTTACCATATTAAGCAAACAAGTTAGAAACATGCAGACTTTTTGATCTAAACTCTTAACTATGTTTTTTACACTCGTGCTTTTCTCGTATGTTCTGTGTACCCTCTTGGAAGAGTTCAGGGGGAAAAAATAGTACATGAACTTCCTTGAGATAGGTATTAAAAGAAAAGCAAAGAAGAGGAAGTTTTCTCTAGAACCCAGACCAAATTATCTCTGAATGAATCCTGAGATGGTCTGATGTCATAGAAGGTGGGAAATGGAGGTATAGAAGTATTATTTATATTTTCTTTGTGTATCCAGCCAAACATGGGCAGGATTTTCTTGGACACTAGGTAGAGTATGTTCTTAAAGCAGTCCATTCTCAGCCTCTAACATCAGCAGAGCCCTTTCCTAATGGGTCAGGAGAAGAAAGCTCTTCATAACATATGGCATCAACAGGTTTCTATAACAGAACAGTTGTTCCTTGAAGAGAAGAGAATAGTATTTCAATTTAAAGACTGATTTTAATTGCCTTCCTTTGACCCATCTCTCCTTTATACCATTGAGCCCTTGCCCTCTATGGTATCTCTTCTGTTTTTGATCCTGCCGGGATGTGATCTTTCTAAGCTTATCTGCTAATCTGTGTTTCAGTTAGACTTATATAAATATCCATAACATGAGCTTCTCAAAGGCAGAGACAGGATCTTAGTTTTCTGTATAAAGCTAGTACTACTTGTGGTATGAGTAATAACAGCTCAGGTCCATAATCTCTTATCTGCCATTTAGAAATCTAAAAATTTCTGAAAGCCAAAGGTTTGTTTTTAACTAGGCTACAGGATGTAACCTGAACTGAAGCTGTTTAATAATCTACCCCACTTAGTGTAATGTTAATCTTTTTCACTGCAGAAATATTGATTATTTGTGATTATGAAATTATGTGATTATATGGTACTGCTCAAGATGTCTTGCATACAAAGGTTTTGATGAGAGTTGTAAGCCTTTATATTAGTTTAGTTTCTTACTATCATGAACACTTGAAATGTAATCCTTAGAGTAACCTTAATATGAGACAGTTTCTCTTACTATCACCATTTTACATATGGGGAAACAGAGGCACCAGAATGCTACGCTAGCAAGTGGAAGAGCTAAGATTCAAAACCAGGCAGAGCCCTAGTTTTTAACTGTATGATGCTACATTGCTTGACTACCAAGAAAAGAATGGAGCTTTTTGTTGCTGCTATTGTTAGATGTATTGCTATCTAGAAAATGTCTTCAGTAGATTTGTTCTTTGAGATTTCTTTTGTTCACTGGGATTCACTGAAGCCATGCCAACAGATCTTTTTCTAATAAAATGTGGAAATAACTTCATTTAACAGAACCCTGTATTATAAGAGAAGGAAAATTTAATTTTAGCTCATCCTTTTTAAAGGACTTCTAGAATTTAAAGACAGGATTAAACTTTAAAATTGTGAATAAATGCCATTCTTTTAGCTTGCTACTATTTGAATCCTAAAAGCAAAAAGCGCAGATCCTTATTAAAAATGTTATGTGTTTGTCAGTAACTTGTTTTTTTTGTTTTGTCCTCGCCTTATGGCTTGCAGAATCTTAGTTCCCTGAGCAGGGATTGAACTGTGGTTCCTAGTAGTGAAAGCGCTGAGTCTCCTGGACCACTGGGGAATTCCCTTTGTCAGTAACTGATAAATCGAAATTCTAATTAACGAGAGTTTAAAAAGTGGCAGGCTTAAAAATGGGAAGTCTCAGAATTGTAAACTGCCTAATGTCCCAGTTTAACCATTGTCAGACAAAGTAGTCTTTTGTCTTAACTTGCCTCTGTGCATTCTGTGCTTATATTGCCAAACATAATGGCACATAGTTTCAAGACAGGTTGGTATTTCTGGGCAGCTTACTAGAGAAGTTGAAAGTTGGTACTACAGGTTTTATGCTATTGAATCTTAAGTTATATTAAGGTATAAAGATCCAGCTTTGATTAGTTAAAATAAATATTGAATTACTGTATTTTAGTCAACGTATGAGTGATTCCTTCATCCTACTCCCTGGGGATACAAAGTATTGAATATTTTGCCTTCTCTTCATGTTAATTCTCATAATTTTAGGACAGAATATCATTATTCAGACATTCTTAGGAAAAATGACATATGCACTGGTTTAAGTAGTTTTCTTGTTTTTCTTTTTATCTAGATTCTCAGATGTTGGTTGTTTCTATGAAATCAGGCAGGAATTTAAATGCATTATGTTTTGAAAACTAAACCTGCTTCTGTTCTGTTTGATTGGCATTCACTACTTCCTGCATTTCATTCTCTCACTTAATCTCTTCCTTTCTAATCTGCTTACTAAAAATGAAGATTTAACATCAGAAGCTGAGCTCAGTAACTGATCAAAGGGAACTGTAAGATGCAATCTTGTGGCGCTGTTTGGGCTGTTAACCTGCTGTCTAAAGGTGATGCTTCAGATGACTTTTCTGTGCATGTGCATGGATTTTGTGAATGGTGGAGACTCTAAAAGCTGTGCTGTGGTGTGTAATATAAAGTGAATTTGTTCTTAATGAGTGCTGTTTGTTAGAAGATTGGATTGACAAAATCTTAATTTATAATAACATCGTTTGACTAATGGTTCTGATACGAAGTTTTTGCTAAAAACCATTTAAGATTATAAAACTAAAAACACCCCTGAAATTTCCTAAGAAGTTTTAAATAGGTTGATCTTTATAGAGAATTGCTGCATGCAGTTCTAATCAAAGGTAAGGGGATTCAGTCTAAATACAGGGACACTGATTTCAGCCTCCTATCTTGTGTTAGGTTTTCCTATTCTTTTCTGACTCCAGAATCAAGATTTCCTCAGTTAAAGTATTGCTTCTAATGATTTTGGATTCCCCATGATTTAGGCTGCTACCGAATAGAGAAATTAATTGCCAATGTGAGTCATCTTAAATGCCGTTTGGAACAAGGAGGGTATAAATTTAAAATGTTACCATATCTAGTATCTCCTTTTAAAAATAAAAGTTTGCTTTCTTTATATGTTATCACCTGTTCCGTAATACCTTTTATGTCATATGTTAGCTTGCTGTGGTTTCATATTGAATTAATGCAGAGCTAACTAATCTTAACTTTTTATGGAAGTTAACCCTCTAGTTAGCATACTGTTTATTATAATATTTGACTCCTTAATTTTGGATCTTTATGGGAACTTTGAAGACCATAGTTAAATGTTAGAAAATTGTTTGACTTCTACCCTTTGTTTCTTGCTCTCTTCTTTTTCTTTTTTCTTGTAACCTGAGTACTCCCCACACACGCACACCCTTGTAATCGTTATAATCTTTATTTTAAAAAAATATTTATTTATTTGGCTGCATCGGGTCTTAGCTGCAGCACATGGAGTCTTTGTTGACTCATGTGAGATCTTTCATTGTGGCACACGGAGTCTTGCAGGCTCTGTGGGCTTCAGCAGTTGCTGGGCACAGGCTTAGTTGCTCCAAGGCATGTGGGATTCCACGTCCTCTGCATTGCAAATCAGATTCTTAACCACTGGACCACCAAGGAAGTCCCACAACTGATAATTTGTTTGATCCCTTTTCTCTTTGGTATGAAAGAATTATAGCTAATATTGGGCTTTCTTTTTGCTGTTTTTGTTAGTACTAATGTTGACAATCAAAGCTCAAAAAAGAAATTATTACAGTTTTGTGTTCAGATTTATAGCAGCTTCATAAATTAAGGGATATTTCAAATTTTTATTTTAATCATGCCCTTTTTGAATGAGATATTTATCTGAAAAAATGTGGTAATTAAAGATTATTAATTGGGCTTCCCTGGTAGCTCAGACAGTAAAGAATCTGCCTGCAATGCAGGAGACCTAGGTTTGATCCCTGGATCAGGAAGATCCCCTGAAAAAGGGAATGGCAACCCACTCCAGTATTCTTGCCTGGAGAATTCCATGGACAGAGGAGCCTGGCAGGCTTCAATCCGTGAGGTTGCAAAGAGTCGGACATGATAGAATGAGTAACGCAACAAAGATTATTAAAGTCTTCAAAACTGATAGTCGAGGTAAATTTAACTTTCTAGATGGGAGTTCTTAATTACATTAAAATCTATCACAAATTTGCTTAAGCATTTTATTATGAAATCTAATTTTTTCCCAGAGGGACTGTTAATTTTGTTATGCAGAAGAATTTTATTGCAAATCAGAACTGTTTCTTTCTATAGACCAGAAACAACCCTGGCCCCTTGGTTTTTTTATATAGCTATATTCCAACTATTTTCAGCTGCTTGTAAACCTCAAAGCTCAGGAATGGTAATGGGCGAGAAGAATAAACATGCCAGTTGGTAATTTGTGCACTTAAAGCCAAGAACTTTTTAACTAAGGATCAGATTGAGGTTGAAACGAAAGAACAAAAATATTTGTCTAAAAAATAAAATATTTGTCTAATGCTTACAGAATAATTTTATATCAATTATCAACAGCTCTGTGAATTAATAAATATCATTATCTTAGTTTTATATATAAGAAAAGATGCTGAGAGATGGAAATTTGCATGAGACTCTGTAGCTACTGAATGACAGGTCTGGGATTAGAATTCAAGTCAATTTACTATAAATCTTGTGGCTTAGAAAAATCCTTGCATATACATTTGCTTGCTCCAGATTAATTCCTCAGTGTCCCAATACATAGAAATACTAAGGTAGACTACCACAGTAATTTAAAATATTCCTTCTGCAACAGACTGGGAGTCTCTTAGTGTTCCTTCCCTGGTTGGGCAGCTAAGTGATCTATTGAAATTTAAATAAAACCATAGTGACAATAAAAGATTCCTAGGCTCCACCCCATACAAATTGAATTAGAATCTTCAGAGTGTAGCCTATTTACCTGTGTTTTCAAAATCATCCAGTTTACTTTGGTGCTCAGTCAAGTTTGGGAAATAGTACATTTTAAGGCACTTAAGACCCTCTGACGGAAGGCAAGTCAATTAAATCATTATTGTTTACGTTAGATATATAGCTGCCTGACAGTGCCCTCAAAAACAGGTATCTTTTAGGGTTTTACAACTCAGTGGGAGAAATTCCGTGATAACAGCATGTGGCAGGATCTTAAGCAAGCCTTATTACATGGAGTACAGGTGCTGAAAAAGGATGATGATATGCCATCAACAACATATAAAGATCACTGCTTTGTAAACATGTAGAACATGTAATAAATTATGCTTTTATTGAACCTCATTCCCAATATCATATTAAAACAATCTGTTTGTACTTGATGCCCCTTATATCTAATTGAAGGAAGAATTCTCAGAAGTTGAAGGAATTTCAAATACCATTTTTTTAAGGTTGAGGAGGTTGGAACTCATGTATATCCCTTGTTAGACCAAGAGCCCACAAATCCTCTCCTAGTCCAGTGCTTATGTGCTAAGACTCTCTGAAGCACAGTGTCTTATTATTTAGTGAGTTTGAATTCCAGCCCCCATTTTTTAACCTGTTTTACAATCTAATATCCTAGTAAGAACCCCACTTATATTATTTCTATTAATATTTCTGGTTAACTTCAGATAAACTTATATCCTATTTATTTTGCTTAGTTACTATTACGCTGCTTTAGAATTTTGCCTGAGAATTTTAGATAACATGTATCTTGTTAACAAAGAATACTATAAATGGGTTTTCTACTGAACAGAAATTACATATAAATATTCATTTAAATAATATGTATCCCCCCCCCTTGTTCCAGGAAGGATTTAACATGGCTTATTAATAACCAAATAGATTGATTAATTAAACATATAGTACCCTTTCTTTAGCACTGATGATTAAGGTCTAAGATCCAGTTCTTGGTTTGCCAAAAATGAATCCTCACATGATCCTATTAGGGAAGGACCCACTACTATCGTAAAATCTCTCCTTTGCTTTTGCAATTTCAAAACTTCCTCATTAATGTATCATGGAATAAATCATAAACCAACATATTCTTATACTACTTTTTGTTTATAGAAAAGAAGAAACTAAATTTGTGTGAGTGGAAACTTTATCTGGCCAAGAAATCAGTAAAAAAAAGTTTTGTGTTTTTTGTAGTAGCCATTTAAAAGTCATTTTACCATGTTCCTTTTCTTGCCATTTATACCAATTTAAGTAGCAAATCCCATGGTAAATTCTGACTTTGGCTAATTATTAGTTATATTAGTTAATCTAAAGCATATACTTTTACTTTTAAGAGGTTTGGATTTAGGATCATTTTTTTTTTTCCAAGGTGGATAAGTAAACCCTTAAATGAAAAAGCCCTAAACCAAAGGATACAATTGTGACTGCTAACCCTGTGGCCAAGTTACTCATTCATTACCTGTTCAGTTTGGAAATAATTCTTGCCTTTCTTCATGATGTTTGTTTAAGAAAACTTTTTTTTTTAAGAATTTAAAGTTAATAATTCTAAATTTAAAAAATGGGTCAGGTGGAACTACTACAGTTTAAGTAAGTGGGCAGCTGAGGTCTAAGTACTGCCCATTCTCTCTTTTTCATCCCTTATCAACCTCTGAGATGCTTCTAAGAAACCCTTAAGGCATCCTAGAACACCTTTCCTAATTTTTTTCTAGTGTCCTTTAACCTTTTTTATTCTGGAGAGTGTCGGAGGCTAGGGGAACCTGAAGAATCAAATAATTACATTTTTCTACTTAATAACTGCTCAGTGAAGATTTGGTAAAAATAGTTTAACCTTCAAAAATTTATTTTTAATGTTGGTGGGTTTACACAGTTCATCTTTTTTCTATGCTAGATTGTGATGGAGCATGATATAGATAATCTAGATCTAGCTGCATGTAGCTTTTATGCTAAGGGTGCTACGACATCCCCAAGGTAACAAGCACTTATGATGACATTTCTCCCTCTCCTTTTTGGTATCTCTACACTCCTGACTCTTACATAGGACAAAGAACTTTGAGTCTAGTAAAGCCTATAAGGCAACCTGGGGTGATGGTGGAGACAACGCTCCTAGCAACATAGTATCTAAGCAGCCAGGCCGAGTGACAAACGGTCAGCCTCAACAAGGGACTACAGGAGCAGCCGGCGGGGGATACATTAAACGGTATGCCAGCTCTTCCCAATATTTTTACCCTTTTCCTAAAGGAATGTCTCTCTCTGGAGGTTGGGTGTATTTATCCATGAACTGTAACTTATCAATTAAAAATAGCAGTTATTCTTTTTTTTCGGGGGGGGGGTGTTGGTTTTTTCATGGTCCTTTTTTTGGCTGCAAAGCATGTGGGATCTTAGTTCCCCAATCAGGGATTGAACCTGGGACCCCTGCAGTGGAGCCACTAAGCTCTAACCACTGGACCACCAGGGAATTCCCTTATTCCATTTTAAAATTTGCCTTCCGACAAAATGGTGACTGGAATTATTGACCTTAAATGATGGATTAACTTTTCTATATAAAGTACTTTACAAATTATTCAAGTAGTCATGTTTTATTTCTATAAATAAGATGTGATTTAAAATGTATCATTTAGAGTAGGAGTTGGCCAGATCCCTGTAAGGATATCTGTAAAGCGTCAGATAATAAATATTTCAGATTTTACAGGCCATAAAGTCTGAGTCATAACTACTCAATTCTGCTCTAGGGTAAAATCAGAAAATGGGCCACATTTCACTTTGGGCCAGAATTTTGCAACCCTATTTTTAAAGCAGTGGTTCTTTAGACCTAAGTGTGTATCAGAATCACCTGGGAGGTTTAGTGAAACACAGACTTCTGAGGTCCCTTCAGGAGATGGAGTAGTCTAAGAATTGGCATATTTTCATGTCTAACAAGTTCCCAGGTTATGCTGGGAATTACACTTTGAAAAACCTCTAAAGTCATTTCTTCATCTTCTCTTAAATAGCTTTAAGACATTGTTCTCTCTTGAATCAGCCTTTCCATTTTCACTATAGAATGTTTCCCAAGAATGCATTTATCTGGGTTGCTTATGTCAATTTGGCCAGTTGCTGACGTCAGTTTGTTTATTTTTACAAAAATTAAATCCAGACTCAGTCCATGTATAATTTGCCCAAAAGTACTGAATTAAGTGTCTTTTTGTAATAGTATTACAAATGATGCCAGGGAAGATGAAATGGAAGAGAACCTAACTCAGGTGGGCAGTATCCTAGGAAACCTCAAAAACATGGCCCTGGACATGGGCAATGAGATTGAAGCTCAAAACCGACAAATAGAACGGATCACAGAAAAGGTAAGAGCTTCTGACTGCCACAGAAAAATAGCAGTATGTATGGTGCCTTTGTGCCAAATGACATCCAGTACAGTGTTCAGTAATAGACATCTGTGCTGTGTACCCAGGGAGAGCAACAGGGGTAAGATTCTGTCTTCACAGGCCTTACAGTTTTGATGAGTTTCTAACATGTTGAAAAACAACAGTCAGGTCCTCATGTATCTCTTACTTAGTTGGTTCATTTTATGTTAAAATTTTTATTTTGCCTGAGCTGAGGAGTTCTGTTGATATACAGCAACTAAAATAACTTTGTTGTTGGCTCATTTTGAAACCAAGACCTTGGGATCAACTGGTTTTATTTAAAATTCATGAAAATTAAATTTATTAAAAATAATAACAAAATTTCACCCATGAAACTCACAATCTCTTCTAACCTTTCTATGAGCTGTCAGGGTTTTTTGTTTGCTGTCTTTCCCCTGAATGAGCGGGTTGGCTTTTGGAGTTTTATTGTGTTAGCTAATAACAAATTAGTAAATTCCTGAATCCTCATGAGTTAGTAGGTAACAATGAGTTCTGCAGAATGGTTCTTGTAGGGTGGACACACAAAACCAAGAGAGAGTCCTGTGAATAGCAAAAAAAGTGTGGTTGCTATTTTTACATTATATGATCTAAAAGATGCTGAAATTAAACCATGTTCAGTGTTTGGTAGTGTCACAACTAAAAGCCATGTTTGTTATTTCATTAAAATCTCAGCATACTTTAAAGATTGGGGTTTCTCTGTTGAATAATTTGTGATGGATTTCACTAGGGCAAAGAGTGGTTCCTCAGATATTTTCAATGCTGTTATGTGGGTGTAGGCTACATATTACCCATCATTTCATTTACAGATTGATGTGGATGGCAGTACATCTATTCCAGAGATATTGGGGTAAATTATTTCAGTCTCTGGGTTAGATCCAGGGTAACTCCAGATGAGATTCTATGGTTTGGCTCAGGGGACTCCCACAGGATCCAGACCTATAGCAGAGAAGAGCATTCTTTATATTTTCATTGCATCTAAATGCAATTGACTATAAGATGCATCCTAGTTTCAGACACGTTAAACTATGAAAAAAGATGTTACAAAACTCACGAAACATTAACAAGTTCTTCTGTTAAACACCCACGTTTTTTCAAATGAATTTGATATTCTGTCACTTCTTGCCCAAAATGAGTTTTGTAATGTGACTTTGACTATTTCCTGAATTTTCTCAGTATGTCAGTTTCTCTCAGTATATGAAATTTAATGTTTATTAGAGCAACTTACCTTGTCAAGTAATGCTGGTATCTTTTTATTTTTTCCAGGCTGACACCAACAAAGATCGTATTGACAATGCCAATGCCAGAGCAAAGAAACTCATTGACAGCTAAAGCTACTGCTGTACTTCTTTATCATTTATTTACTTCCCTAGCTCCTCCTTCAAAGTCATCACCTTTCCAGAGTTTGAAATTTTGGTTCCACACTCTTCTAATCAGGAGATATGGAAGAAGATCTACGAGTAACAGCCCCCCAGTTGTTTTGTTTTTTTTTTTTAATTTTCTCGTTTTCCCTTGAGGATATTCTTAGTCTTCCTTCTAGCATTTTCTAAGTCCATACACTTAGGTTGATTTTCATACATCATTTATAGTGTTACTTTTCATCCTCCATTTACCATAGCAGGTTCTTCTGCTTTCGAAATTTGGAAGCATTGCCAAAGATAGCCACGTGAAAGGAAGCTGGAGGCAGTGAGGGCAAGCACAGGAGGGGAGGCAAGAGATGAGAGGTTGTTACCTCAGTAAAACCTACAGATCCTAAAGCCAGAAGTGGTATAACCACAGTGAATATCTGGTAGGGTTTAATCTTTATTTTAAGTTGCAGTTATTGCCAGTTTAGGCCACTTCTTGGT
The DNA here is from genome assembly GCA_007570785.1 of Antilocapra americana. Lineage (NCBI taxonomy): Eukaryota > Metazoa > Chordata > Mammalia > Artiodactyla > Antilocapridae > Antilocapra > Antilocapra americana. The sequence continues at coordinate 11,575,187 of ML664176.1, read as the reverse complement.
TTTGGAGCCTGGGTATACAATGTTTTTGTTATGCATCACAACTTTGCAACCTCTGCTCCAAAAAAGAACAGAATGAGCTTTTTTAAAGTAAGCTTAATTTCTGAACTTTTGGTGACTTACCTATGTACATAGATTCTATGATCCATTTCATATTGCACATATAGGAACACATGGTATAAATGAGTAGCTTTATTTTCATATTATTAATAGTATCATGGTCCCATTACAGGCCTATTAACCTCATAAATTTGTCATTAGTCTTTGAGGAAAAAATGTGTAAATACGAATGTATAACAAGAGAATTTCTACAGCAGGGCTTAAAATTTTTTGGAAAAGTTTGACAAAGTGTATCACGTGAATTCAGATTTACCTCAATGCCAAGAATTATGTTTAGATAGGAAAAAAAACTTATTTTGATCTCAGGTAGAAAATAGTTAGATTGCTTTGAGTTTTATGTAGCTTTAAACTTTTTTTAAACTAGAATTTATTCTGTTTAACTAAAAATGATTTAGAAGATTATGCCTTTGGTTTACTTATCGATGATTGCACTATCATTCTCTTTTGTACTCAACTTCCAGAATCACATTTGTTTATAAGTGTTATAAGAATCTTAACGGGATTTGTCACCTTTATTTAAAAACTAGCTTCTGCACACTTCAAGGCTATTAATGTCGATTGGTTTGACAAATAACTACTGTTTAATCCTTAAAATTAAATTTTGTAACTAACTAATGGAATTGTTTCTTCAAATAGGTAATACACTTCTATGACTGCTTTGGGGGGATGGGAAGCAGTAATTTTGTCAGCTCTAATTTGACAAACTGAATAAAGCAAAGGTCCATAAATCAAATGACACTGCAACAACAAACAGCTGACTTTCGCACCCTTCCCACGCTTACTAGAAATATAGGACTTGCGCATCTGTGATTTGTCATGAGGTTCATTTTAATCATTACTAGTCTTTTATTCATTTGATCTTAAATACACAAGCGACTGAAAGTGTTTGTGGGTGAATACCACAGCCTACTTCCTGGAGGAGATAGTTAACATGCGAAACTTTCAAAGGCTGAAAGCAAAATATTTAAAGCGAGATTTTAATTAGGCCTTCAGAAATGCCACATGCTGAAAGGAATAGTTTGGCAAGTGGTAGTAAATGTGTAAAGTAAGAAGGTATGGAGAAAACACTGTAGGCTGTTCTTTACATAAATGCCCTTCCTAAAAGCACTAAAAAAATTTTTTTAATGCTATTACGGCTGAAGGAAATTGTTCTGAAGATACCAATATGCTGTTCCAAAGGTATATAATTGGTTAGAAGTGTGCGCTAAGGCACCAGATTGTCTGGATTTATGCTATAAGCTCTGCCACTTGCTGGCTGAGTGACTGTAAAACCATTTCTGTGCCTCTGTCTCCTTGTGTATAAGGAGGGATTAATGATTTCTGCCTCATAGCATTGCTGGGAAGACTCAATGTGTAATGCGTGTGAAGCACTTAGAGTAGTGCCCAACAAATCTAAGAGCTTATTTCATTAGACTGCTGATAGCTGCTGTTCTATCCCGAGTGGGGCTCTTTTTGGGTCAAGGAGCTCTTTGTGAATTTGATGAAAGATAACACAGCCTGTTTCTCCATAGAAACAGACACCCAAGTACACACATGTGAATCAGGAATAAATGGGTCTTGAAAGCCCATCCGTGGATCCAAGATGACATACTTTTCCAGAGTTTCTGCTACTGAGAAGAAAGGAATGAGAACCTAGAAATTAGGCTCATAATGCACTAGGAATAGAAGCTGTTGACCTAAAGTTTTCTGTAATATTGTCTGTAAGCTATTGACCTAAAGTTTTCTGTAATATTGTCTGTAACTTGTTTCTATTACTTTTGAAAGGTAGTAACTGAGATGAGTGGCACAAGCTCTGGAGTCTGACCATCTGGGTTCGAGTTTTGGTTCATTTACTAGTTTTGTGACCTTGAGCATAAAACTGACCCATAATGAAGGAGAATGATATCCTCCAGTGAACTTAATTTTTTGTTTAATGGTTAGCTCCCTGTTCAGGTTTCTAGTCTTCTAATGACAGTGATCTTTATCCCCTATAATTGTGCCTGTTTTTTTCTTCCTTCACACTTTTAATTCATTCTTTGTTACCACATTTCAGCTCTAGATCTTTGCATGTCATGTATGGATCTCCCCATAATTTTAACTTATGCTTCCCAGACATCTGGTACTCAACTGCACTCAGAATTAGTTTCATTAAATGCTATTCTTTAACATTTAAAGAGAGTAACCTAACTCTTACTAAAATTCTGTGTTATTTCAATTACATTTCTAATCATATTTATAGTTCTCAGATTGATAATCAAGTTCCTTATTCTCTACTCATTTGGTTTTCATTCTAACGTAGTTTGCTCCAAGCCTTCTGTTTCTGTTTTACACTTTAAATAAAAAGCACCATTCATTGCGTGCTTACTCTGTCAATAGACACTATGCTAAATGCTTTTATGTATCTTTTCACCAAGTCCTTTTAACATACCTGAGAGGTAGGAGGTATTTCCCATATTACAAATAAGAGTAAATTGCTCAAATTCATAAAGCATGTAAATGCTGGACTTTGGATTCAAAGCAAGATCTTTCTGACCCTGAGGCTTATGTTCTTACTCAATATACTACACTGACTTCTAAGTGAGCTCTGAAAGAACGTGGGTGACTTAGAACTGGTGGGCACTAGAATCTCAGCCTCCAGACCATAAGTCAGCCTACTTTATTAACTTATATTTAAGTCTAAATACTTGTGTACTACATCTTTGGGCATATTACATTCAGTCCTTGCCCTCAAGTAGCCCAGTCTAGCAAGAGACAGATGAATATAGAATCTGAGAAGTGCTACCATAACAGATGGAGCAGTTAATTCGGCTTAGACTTCTAAGGAGGGGGCTTAGACATAGAGAAGGAACATGTTAGTAAGAGAAGGCATTCCTGACTGAGCAAACAAGTAAAGACAAAGGAGAGAGACACTGCACTGTGAGTTTAAGGAGAATAACCTGGTAAGACTGGGCAGGCAAATGAGAGTGAAGAAAGAGTATCTGGAAATAAGACTGGGTCCAGGTTGTGAAAGCAGTCATAAGGGGACCCCATTAATAATTAAATGTCTGGAGACATTTATAAGTTCTGATTTATTAGATAAGTACTGATAAAATATTTAGAGAAATGTTCAGTAGATCAGTAAGATTAAGCATTAAAGTTATAAAAAACAAAAATTAATGATGATAAACTGGCACCTCCATCCCTCCCCTAGTTGAGAAACAGAGAATGACATGGAAAAAAGAACCTCTAGACCAGATTTAAGGTCACAGAGACTTTCCTCATATAAACACTACGTTCTTGTGATCTCGACTTAATGATTAAACTAGGTTTAATTAAACTTGACTTAATGATTAAAATGAGAACTACCAATACATGGTAAATCACAGCCCCTTGGCTAAGACAAAACTTCAGAAAACAGTAGAAGCTTTCTAAATGTTCATGTCAGTAGCAGTCTGAAATTATTTACTTTTATACCTTTAGTTTTTCTTAATAAGCATGGTTCCAGTACCACAAAAATGTTTATCAGTCACATGAAAGCATTTCAGTACTCTTTCATCATCAAGAAGATGAAATATTTCTCCCTAATCAGTTTACTTTTTTGCTTTTAATTTTTGGCTGCACTGTGTGGCATGTGGGTTCTTAGTTCCCTGACCAGTATTGAACCCATGCTTCCTGCAGTGGAAGCATGGAGTCTTTAACCATTGGACTCCCAGGAAAGTCCCATTAATTAGTTATTTTCAAAAGGCCATTTACAGGTTAAAGTTCCCATTTTCTCCCTTTAAAGGATTAACCTTTCTTCCAGCCATAGTTATTAAAAAATCTTTATTTAGTATATTCTCTTATTCAGAGAATAAATTGGATAAACATAAGTTGTAAAATATTTTAGCAGTTTTTTGATAGGTAATTTGATTACTAATAGTTATAAATACAAAAAGATCACCAGAAATAAGACATTGTTTCTAATACTTCAGGAAAAACTTGATTATTAAAACCCTTGTATCTTACAAGTTTTGCATATACAGTTTTAGCTCTTCTCAATAAGGCACCTGCAATAGTTAAAAAAAAAAAATTGCTACTGCAGCCTTGCAGAACACCTCTTAGTGTTGTGTTGTTTCTCTGGCAAAGTACACTGTTAATCAAGAGTCATGTTTACATACATCCTAAATTCCAAGAATAAATACCTGGAGGGACTGGAATAAAATCATAAATCCTCAGATTAACCATAGTGGCCTCTCATGAATTACCTGAATTTCATAAAAACGTGAAGTGTTAACACAGAGGTGGAATGGCAACTGATTGTATGAAAGCTCACACATTGAAACACATGAAATTTCAAGCTGTTGTGTGGAGCTATTCTGGTACCAGGCAGCATCCCCTCACTGTATACATAGCAACTAGCTACTGGGTTTCCTAAAGCCAAAATAGTGATGGTTTTGAAAATCAACATTGTCCTTTGCCCTATCCATAACTCAAAATGGAGGACGCTTCCTGTCTCTTGATTCCTTTTAGCTTATTTAAGATGAGCCCTGGAAAGGAAAACGATCACTGCATGACATGTGACCTCCTGGAGTATCATCTTCTTACAGCAGATACCCTTGACAACAACAGGAGCCTTTCAGTCAGCCAGATTGCAACAGGTTCCAAGTTAGTGTCCTCTATAGTTCCCATGCTCCTGGAGGACATCATGCAAATTTCTTCTTGGTGGCTGTGAACCTCTCCATGTACTACAAATCATGAAAGAATTATGTGTTATTATGCCTGAGAAAGTAATTAACTTATTGGTTATTTAGCATTTTAAAAAAATGGTTATTTAGGACTTCATGATTCGTTTTCCTTTAGGTTTTTATGGTTCTTCATTTCCTACAAAATCTTATTCTAGATGGAGATTTAAAGCACATGGTTTTGTGGGATTTTTTCCTCCTTATATCCTAGTAGGAAACCTATCAAAAGATACAGATGCTTTACAATAAGCTGTTTAGAGAAAAAAAAAAATCATCTTGGCACAATACCATTTGGCTGATTCTCAGAACCCACCTCCATATTGGGAACAAATCCTATTGACATAAACAGAATTATATTGTACATACATTCTGTATCTGTAAACATTCATATGAGTTACTTCACCTTTCTGTTCTCTGGAACAGGGACTAGAAATGCAGAAGTACAATAATACATACCTTATCATAGCCTTCCAGTTCTCGAAGTTTCTTAATTTCAAAAAGGTTGCCTTCCACAGCAAGCAGACAGATCTGCGAATCACTGAGGATGCTCTGTGGAAGCATACTGAGCTCAAGACAGTTCTCTTCCAGACGAAGAACTTTAAGACGAGGACAAGAAGATATCTTCACTGAGATCTGAGATATCTGTTGAACACAGTTTTTTAAAAAGGATAATAAGAAAAAGTACAAGCACTATAGTGATTATTTTTTTACTAAATTAAAACAAAAATCTTTACTTGACTATTTGTCCTAGTTCTTTCTTTTACCACCCCCATTTTCTCACTACCCACTCATTCCAGAAGCCTCTTGTGTTACCCAGCTTCTGTTACTACTCCCCCAGTTTTTTGGGGGAAAAACTTTTGAAGGTCATCAGTGGCTTTTTTTGGAGAAGGAAATGGCAATTCACTCCTGTATTCTTGCCTGGAAAATCTTGTAGACGAAGAAGCCTGGTGGGCCCCAGTCCATGGGGTCACAAAAAATTGGACACAACTGGGTGACTAACACAACACACAAGTGGCTTTTTGGAAACAAAACTCTGATAATAAAAGCACTCTTCATTACAGAAACTTTGAGAATCACAAGTTTAAAGAAAACAGCTGCCTGTAATCCATCACTGTAAACATTTTGGTAAATTTACTGCCAATCTTTTATGTGTACGTAGATGCCAACCACTTTACTGCCAAAGTCAAGGATTCACTGACCTCATTCCCTGTTGCATTTGACTGTGCTGTCTTTCTTTTCCTTGAAACTCCCTCCTATACATACCAAGTGTTATCTCAGATCTTCACTGGGACCTAGTTAAAACTCAAATTCACTTAACTGCAATCTTTGGAATGTCCTACATCTCTATGCTGTCCAATATGGTAGCCACTAGCCACATACAGTTGCTGAGCTCTTGAAATATGGCTAGTGCAGCTGAAGAAATAAATTTTTTTAAGTTTAAATTAATTTTAATGGCCATGTGGCTACTGGGTACTGTAATGGACTATGCAAATTTAGAAATACAGACTAGAAAACTAAAGATGACCTGGTCTCACTATGATTAATTCATCATTTGTGCTTTATTTCTAGATTAGATATTGTTTCTCCACTCAGATACATGTTAACCAAAGAGCTTCTGAAGTTAAACAACTTTCAAATACTACAAATAAAGCTATCCAACAAAGAAATGAGCAATCTACAGAAATCTATCACTGATGGTTTTTCAGCAAAAGCAGGATACACTTGACATGTCAAAGAAAAGACAAGTCAATGACCCCTGATGTCGAACTCTGAGAACTTAAAAGTTTAAGCCTCTTTTCCACTCTATCTTCCTGATATAGTTCCTAGATAGTTCCCTGACATAGCTGCTAGATGATCAGAGGTATTTGAGGACTACCTGAAGAACTCAAGTTTCCTGAGACATGTTTCACTTTGGATATTACCTCCCATTATCTATCCCACCCTCCAAAAAACACCTACACAACAAAAGCATCTAGTGTCTCAACTAACTTCATGGTATGTTGGGCTTTGAAATTAGTCCAGTCCATAGAATATATCTCCCTTCTAGCCTCTGATAACCCTCTCCACGAATATAGTTTAGAGAACAATTGGTTATTCAGGAGACTGCAAACCGACATTAACACACTGTAGAAAAAAAACTGTTAAGCTCTAGACCTGGTTCTGGTTGAGGTTGAGTTCTATGACTTGCAGTTCCCCGACTGTGTCAGGTATGCTCCGAATCTGGTTCTTGGAGAGATCCACTACATCCAGGTGCCGTAGGCTGCACAGCTGCGGTGGCAGAACTCTCAGCTGGTTCCCAGAGAGGCTCAGGGTCTTAAGGGCAGATAGTTGCCCAAAAGTAGATGGCAGCTCTCTCAACTGATTGTTGTTTAGGCTTAGTGTCTCCAGTTTCTTCAGATTGCATAACTCATCGGGAAGAGCAGCTAGCAAAGAAAAATTTTAAAACCTGAATCTGATACAGCTGAAAAACACCTTTGATGAAGTTTAAAAAAACTATATGGCAGTCTGTTGCACCTCTTGTTAATATACATAGGTATTTCATATGTTGCCCCATTTTTAAGTATTGCATCTTTACCAACATAGTCTTCAGAAGGTGAGGGTGCCATCAAAATGCAGGGAAATATTATGTGCATAATGGGCTCCTTTTGTGAAGAAGCCACTGCACAATCCCAAAGCAGCTGTCTGGGACTGGAAGGCCCTCTCCTTCCCATATCATCTGCCCTTCCAGATTAGCAGCAAAATGAACACTGTTTACAGAACACTCCAAAGATAGTCCCTTTCAAGTCCAAATTAACTTCCTATCAATCATTACCCCACCAGAGAAGGCTTACAGATGTAATTATAAGAAACACAAAGCCTTGAAGATTCTGCCATTCTCCTGTGTTTTGAGTTCCCGGAAGCTTGTAAGAAACAAAAAAAAACCCACCTTTTTTGTTGTTGTTAGATTCTGATACATTTACTTGAATACCAGTTTAATAACGTTATAATTATACTCCAAAGTCTATTCCAAAAGAAAAACCACCCTTCTTAAAGCCGATCACTAGCAAAATTCCCAGGAGCAAAACCCATACTCAATTTGTTATTGTTCAAGGAGAGGCTCTTCAGCAGAGTGAACTTCCCTATGACCATAGGCGGTAGAGTCTCAATCTTGTTGTTGGACAAGTCGATGGTCCTGAGGTTGCTTGTCAGCTTCTGCAACTCTGAGGGGAACTGAAGAAAAGGGTTCTCAGAGCAGAGTATCTCTTACCTATTAACTTCACCTCCCGCCGTCCCTCTCCCTTTACACTCCTTGGTCGGATCCCTCCCAGTTCTCACCTCGGTCAGCCCACGGTCCTTAAGTTGAAAGACACCAGTTTTCTGCGCGGTTTCCACATGAGCGCGGAGGGCACTGTTTCCCATCCTAGCGCCAAGGCTCAGGTCCCTGCGGGAAGGAAGCACAGCTGTCACCACTCGGTTCTAGCCAGCACCCAGCCACCGCGTCGGCCTCCCGGCTGCGTCTCAATCCCCAGCTGTCACCTCCTGCCGATCCCGGGATCTTGGAGGCCAGCTCAAGAGTGGCAAGAAAGAAAGAGAAGAACACCAGGGCCTGCTGATTTTGCAGCTGATCCGAGGCGAGACGCTGCTAGGAGTGGAGGGAAGATCGGGGATCCCCGAACTCGCTTCCTACCGCTCAACTCACGGCGGGTTCGGCAGGGGAAGACCCGGGATCCGCGCTCGCTGGATGCGCTGCCCAGGCTTCCGCACGGGCGGAAACGCCCTGTGACGTCATCGAGGCGCGCGGTGCGTTCCACTCACTCGGCGCGCCACCCGGGAAGGTGGCTTCCAGCCATGGCCGCGGCGAACCCCTGGGACCCGGCTACCGCGCCAAACGCTGCTGAGCTATTGCTGGGCCGTTTCGTTACATCGGAGCTGGTCACTCAGGTGATTGGGGACGATGGCGTCATTAAGGAGGTGTACCCGGTGGCGACAGAAGCTGGCTGTGAGGTGGTGGTGCTGGCTGCCGGAGTGGGTGTGAGGGTGCCGGCTGGAGGCCGATAGGGCAGCTTGTTGGCAGAGGTGACTGGTCCGCGGTGGGTTATGCAAAAGTGGGGCCCTGAGTAGATGGTGTTTCAAGTGTCTGCAGGCGAGATATCTCAGCTCAGTTCGCGGGCGATAATAAAAACTAATGTTTCCCCGCCTTTTTTCAATCCAGTGATAACCGCCTCTAGATTGTATGGATGGCGGGGTTGGAAAATAATGGGTGGGTAGATAAAACGGACGTTCCCAAACGATGCTTGTAGTGTAAAATATTGAAGTTTACAAAGCCCTGGGTCCGGTAGGGCACCAAGAGAAGCACGCATCTTTACAGGCGAGGGAGTCGGGGGGCTGGGGGATGGGCAGGGAGATATTGGCGAGAAAGACCCGAAAGGACTGGATATGAATGGCAAAACATAACCACAGCACGCCCCAGTTCTCATCTTCCTCACTTCTCTCCTGTGTTTTCTTCCTACCAACTTGTCTAGGGCTCTAGGAGATAGTGAAGGACAGGGAAGCCTGGCATGCTGCAATCCTTGAGCTCACAGTCAGACAACTTGTATACTCCAGTTATGTAACAAAGTTATTTGATAAATTCATACTATAAGACATTGAAATTTGTTGGTCTAGAATGTATTGGTAGAAGATAAACCAAGGGAATAGGCCTCTGGTGAGTTAGGCTGGTGATTGCTTTGGGGAAGATCTTGTGTCCTTGAGTTCAGTTCAGTCACTCAGTCGTGTCAGACTCTTTGCAACCCCATGAATCGCAACACACCAGGCCTCCCTGTCCATCACCAACTCCCGGAATTTACCCAAAACGATGTCGATTGAGTCGGTGATGCCATCCAGCCATCTCATCCTCACTCGTCCCCTTCTCCTCCTGCCCCCAATCCTTTCCAGCATCAGGGTCTTTTCCAATGAGTCAGCTCTTCGCATCAGGTGGCCAAAGTATTGGAGTTTCAGCTTCAACATCAGTCCTTCCAGGGAACACCCAGGACTGATCTCCTTTAGGATGGACTGGTTGGATCTTCTTGCAGTCCAAGGGACTCTCAGGCGTCTTCTCCAACACCACAGTTCAAAAGCATCAATTCTTCAGCACTCAGCTTTCTTCACCGTCCAACTCTGACATCCATATATGACTACTGGAAAAACCATAGCCTTGACTAGATGGACCTTTGTTGGCAGAGTAATGTCTCTGCTTTTTAATATGCTATCTAGGTTGGTCATAACTTTCCTTCCAAGGAGTAAGTGTCTTTCAGTTTCATGGCTGCAGTCACCATCTGCAGTGATTTTGGAGCCCCAAAAATAAAGTCTGTCATTGTTTCCACTATTTTCCCATCTATTTGCCATGAAGTAATGGGCCCAGATGCCATGATCTTAGTTTTCTGAATGTTGAGCTTTAAGCCAGCTTTTTCACTTTTCACTTTCATCAAGAGGCTTTTTAGTTCCTCTTTACTTTCTGCTAGAAGGGTGGTGTCATCTGCATATCTGAGGTTATTGATATTTCTCCCAGCAATCTTGTTTCCAGCTTGTGCTTCTTCCAGCCCAGCATTTCTTATGATGTACTCTGCATATAAATTAAATAAGCAGGGTGACAGTATACAACCTTGACGTACTCCTTTTCCTATTTGGAACCAGTCTGTTGTTCCATGTCCAGTTCTAACTGTTGCTTCCTGACCTGCATACAGGTTTCTTAAGAGACAGGTCTGGTGGTCTGGTATTCCCATCTTTTTCAGAATTTTCCACAGTTTATTGTGATCCACACAGTCAAAGGCTTTGGCATAGTCAATAAGCAGAAATAGATGATCCAGCTCATGTTGGGAATTTGATCTCTGGTTCCTCTGCCTTTTCTAAAACCAGCTTGAACATCTAGAAGTTCATGGTTCACGTATTGCTGAAGCCTGGCTTGGAGAATTTTGAGCATTACTTTACTAGCATGTGAGATGAGTGCAATTGTGCGGTAGTTCGAGCATTCTTTGGCATTGCCTTTCTTTGCGATTGAAATGAAAATTGACCTTTTCCAGTCCTGTGGCCACTGCTGAGTTTTCCAGATTTGCTAGCATATTGAGTGCAGTACTTTCACAGCATCATCTTTTAGGATTTGAAATAGCTCAACTAGAATTTCATCACCTCCACTAGTTTTGTTCGTAGTGATGCTTTCTAAGGCCCACTTGACTTTGCATTCCAAGATGTCTGCCTCTAGGTGAGTGATAACAACATCATGGTTATATGGGTGGTGAAGATCTTTTTTGTACGATTCTTCTGTGTATTCTTGCCACCTCCTTTTAGTATCTTCTGCTTCTGTTAGATCCATACCATTTCTATCCTTTATTGAGCCCATCTTTACATGAAATGTTCCCTTGGTATCTCTAATTTTCTTGAGGAGATCTCTAGTCTTTCTCATTCTGTTGTTTTCCTCTATTTCTTTGCATTGATCGCTGAGGAAGGCTTTCTTATCTCTCCTTGCTATTCTTTGGAATTCTGCATTCAAATGGGAATATGTTTCCTTTTCTCCTTTGCTTTTTGCTTCTCTTCTATTCAAAGCTATTTTTAAGACCTCCTCAGACAGCTGTTTTGCTTTTTTGCATTTCTTTTCCATGGGGATGGTCTTGATTCCTATCTCCTGTACAATGTCATGAACCTCTGTCCATAGTTCATCAGGCACTCTCTCTATCAGATCTAGTCCCTTAAATCTATTTCTCACTTCCACTGTATAATCATAAGGGATTTTATTTAGGTCATACCTGAATGGTCTAGTGGTTTTCCCTCCTTTCTTCGTTTCAGTCTGAATTTGGCAATAAGGAGTTCATGATCTGAGCCACAGTCAGCTCCTGGTCTTGTTTTTGCTGACTGTATAGAGCTTCTCCATCTTTGGCTGCAAAGAATATAATCAATCTGATTTTGGTGTCGACCATCTGATGATGTTCATGTGTAGCGCCTTCTCTTGTGTTGCTGGAAGAGGGTGTTTGCTATGACCAGTGCATTCTCTTGGCAAAACTCTTAGCCTTTGCCCTGCTTCATTCTGTACCCCAAGGCCAAATTTGCCTGTTACTCCAGGTGTTTCTTGACTTCCTGCTTTTGCATTCCAGTCCCCTATAATGAAAAGGATTAGTGTCCTTCAGGTAAGGCTAATTAGACATACTTGTTTTGCCTACAGGTGAGATCTGCCAATCCATAGCTCCTTAAGACCATCTTATAATCTTACTACACAGCTAGATCCAATGAGGAAATTTCTCACATTTGTAGCATGATTCTACTTTAAGCAAATTTTACATATGAAAACCTGTTTTTATTATAAGGATTTATCATTCTTTCAGAATGATGTATTATATGATCCCTTTAAACAGTCTATCCATTAAGTACACATCATCCCATGTGCTTAAAACTGTGTGATGTGATATGATACAACACTTTTAGAGAATATAGCTTATTGACGCTTTGCTCTGCTTTGATCCGTCCATTGGAGAATGGTTTAGTGAAAGAAAGGTAGGGTTAATTGTCTGTAGGATAATATAGGATACTGCTTTGGCTTATGCTGTGTTGTTGTTACTCTGTGACCCTAGGGACTGGAGCCTGCCAGTCTTCCCTGTACTTCACTGTCTCCCAGAGTTTGCTTAAATTCATGTCCATTGAATTGGTGATGCTATCTAACTGTCTCATCCTCTGCCATCCTCTTCCTCTTCTGCCTTCAGCCTTTCCCAGCATCAGGGTCTTTTCCAGTGAGTTGGCTCTTTGCATCAGGTGACCGAAGTATTGGAGCTTCTCCTCAGCATCAGTCCTTCCAATGAATATTTAGGATTGATTTCGTTTAGGATTGACTGGTTTGATCTCCTTGCAGTCCAAGGGACTCTCAAGAGTCTTCTCCAGCACCGTAATTCAAAAGCATGGATTTTCTGGTGCTCAGCAAACTCTTACATCCATACATGACTACTGGAAAAACCATAACTTTGACTATACGGACCTTTGTCGGCAAAGTGATGTCTCTGCTTTTTCATACTCCGTCTAGGTTTGTCATAGCTTTCCTTCCAAGGAGCAAGTATCTTTCATCTTCATGGCTGCAGTCACTGTCCACACTGATTTTGGAATCCAAGAAAATAAAATCTGTCACTGTTGCCAATTTTTCCCCATCTATTTGCCATGAAGTGATGGGACTGGATGCCATGATCATAGTTTTTTGAGTGTTGAGTTTTAAGCCAGCTTTTTCAGTGTCCTCTTTCACCCTCATCAAGAGGCTCTTTCATTCCTCTTCACTTTCTGCCATTACAGTGGTACCATCTGTATATCTGAGGTTGTTGATATTTCTCTTAGTAGCCTTGTAAAAGTGTTAGTTGCTCAGCTGTGTCCCACTCTTTGCAATACCATGGACTGTATCCCTCGAGGCTCCTCTGTCCATGGAAATCTCCAGGCAAGAACACTGGAGTGGGTAGCCTTTCCCTTCTCCAGGGGATCTTCCTGACCCAGGGATCAAACTTAGTCTCCCGCATTGCAGGCAGATTCTTTACTGTCTGAGCTACCATGGGAAGTCCTTACATCCTAGATATTATGCCGTCAAACTTGAGTCACAGCGCCTTGATCTGAGCTCCCTCTACTGGCAATACATGAGATAAGGATCTGGACCTACAAAAACCCCTCAGAGTCTGATAGAAAGGAAGAATACTATACATGTGTACACACATAGTCTATTTTCTGTCTGTGCACTGCTCTCTTCTGCACCTCACTCCCATTTTAGAGCCTCTCTGTTATGCTGCCTCCCTTTTAATGTCCGCAGCTAGAATTCAGTATGAAGAAGGACAGAGAAAGAAAGGATGCTCAGATACAAGAATAAACAGATATGTAGCTATAGATACCACAGTGTTATCAGGATTTTTACATGAATGTCTAGCACAGGAATGTCCTGGATTTCAACTTCTTGTACCTAGCAGCAGAGTAAACAGAAATACCCTAAACAGATGCCCAGTGGCATGCAAAGTTCATATGATATATAATGGTAGTTATCAATAGTAAAGACTTTTGAATTTTCCAATCCTTGCTTTTTTTAAAAAGGTGTTCCCTAAATCACAGTCTCAAAACAGAATTTCCATTTACTAGAGGAATTTGACAGTTCTTTCTCTCCTCTCTTTTCTTGAAAATTCTTGTTTTCCCTCTGGTTTCTCTTGCATGTTTTTGGATAAGCTCCATTACCCTGCTTTTGAACCCAAGAGTTTACTAGTTTGCAAACATGCAACCAAGATTAGTGTACAAACATGGAAGGATGGAGAGGTACCAGAGAAGGAGGAAGTTACAATGAGAAATAGGAGATGTTTTAATTTACCTTTTTACCTTTAATTTACCTTCTAAGTGAGCACAGAGTCAGGCCAATATAATGGAAATGCAAATTGAATGTATTCTCATTTCAGCCCTGTTACACATTGGCAGTATAAAGTTGAACTAGTACTTAACCTCCCCAGTCCTTAGGTTTGCCATGAGTAAAATATCCTGTGTTGTCTACCTCAGTGAATGACCTAAGTATCTGTCCAGTCACCTTAAGCAGAATCCTTGGGAGTCATTACTGACTTGACTTTATTCCTCATTCCCTGTGTTAACTAGGACTTATGAATTCCATCTTCTTAGGAACTAATATCTCTCCCTCCCTTTCCTTTTTAACTGCTACTGACCTAATCCACAGTCTCATCTTCTCACCGGGTATGCCGTGGCAGCCACGTGTCTAAATATCCAACTTCCAGTCCAGCTCCACTGGTTTTTTATCTGTTTGTTTGATGTTGTTGGCTCATTACCAGAGTAGGTTGGGGTTTTTTTCCCCCCAGTGTTGTGAAACTATTTTCAAACTTTTCTTTATTATCCCTAATGGAATCTCCATACTCATTAAGCAGACACTTCCCACTCCTTCCTCCCCCCATCTCCATTAATTTTATTTTCCATACTATCTCCATTTACATTTCTAAAATAGGTATTATATATGATTGTGTCACTTCTTCATCAGAAAACTTTAAATTGCTCTCGTTTTCTGCATTATGATTGCTTATCATAGCTATCAAGATCATCCATGTTTATGTAGGAAACTGTTTCCAGATTCATCTTCCCCTTCTCACATATATGTTAATACTAACTGACAGTTACTGAGCATTTACAATGTCTAGTATACCTTTTCCTTACCATCCATCATGAGCTTGTTAAGGGCAGAGAGCTTGTTGCATTCATCTTTAAATCTTCCATTGTCTAACTCAGTAATGTTTATAAAATTTATTATCATCATTCAGCAAACTTTTGTTATGAAGGGCCATAGAGTAAGTATTTGAGGCTTTTAGGTCCATAGGGTCAAAACTAGGCTATTTTAGTATGAGAATAACATGAGATAATAAGTAAATGAATGAATGAAGTTGAGTTTCAGTGAAACTTTATTTCTGGACCCTGAAATTTGAATTTCATTTAATTTCCATGTGTCACAAAATTTTTTTTTTTAATTTTTTTCCTCCAACAATTAAGAAACATAAAAACCATTCTTAACTCTTAAGCTACACAAAAATCAGGCAATGGGCTGTATTTAATTCATAGGCAGTAGCTTCCCAGCGCCCTGGCCTATATGGTATCTGAAGTTCTTTCCTGTGCCAACATTCTAGAAAAGAAAAAGAGAATAGAGAAAACTATGGATGAAGCCAAGGGATGAAAAAGATAATGTTCTTATTCTGTGATAACCTGCAATTTAAAAAAGTGATATAACAGACTGAAAGGATATAAAGGAAGTGGGGCAAGGGGTTAGGCTTTTTACAAGAATAATTATGCCTGAACAAAACTATTCCTTTATCTGAGAGGAAGAATATGGAAAGAGACGGTATGAATTACTTGTAGCCAGCAGAGGTCATTTAATGAATCAGATGAATGATTCCGTGGCCCAGAGTGTTTCATTTTAGCCCCAGCAAGGCCCAATAGACTAGGTCTTGGTCATTTGTGTAGAATTAGTTCTCTAGCAAACTCAGCCTTAGAATTCTCTGGTAAACTATCAGTAGTGCCAATCTGTTGTGCATGATGTTTTAGGAAATAGTACAAAGTGATTTTGTTTTTTTCTTATTTTTTAAATATTTGGGCAAAGGATTTGTGATGGTTCAGGTTTTAAAAACAGGAAATACGCATTGCTACTATCCTACTCTGTACTTCATTTTTCAGGGGGAGTGTTGGACATATCCTCATATTTTAGACATGCGGGCATGCTATTCCAGTGCACATAGAAACGTTTTATGACATACTACTACTTACTTTGTCTGTTCAATAGGAGATGTTAAATATATCTAAGAAATCAACTTCTTGCTTTGTGAACTTCTCCAGACTACAGCAGATCACAGATATTCAAGCTGAAATCTACCAGGTAAATTTTGTTGGTGTTTCTACTTTCCACTTCTGCTAAAGGAAAGCATTGTAATTGGTTCCAACAGTTTTCTTGTATGTAGAATGGTGTCTAGTACAGAGCTGTGTAGGCTTTTCTTTGCCGTAGTTAATAATAGTAGTAATCATAGTAGTAATGAGTAGTTGCAATAGTAGCATGGGGCTTAAACACCAAAATGAAAAGCTTCCATAACAAATCATCTTCCTGCTCCCTTTAAATATTCCTGAGTTAAAGACTCTTTTTTTAAAAATCAAAGTTTAAGCTTTTACTTCAGGTAAGCTAAGTGGTATTTTTGTTTCTAATGTAGAAAAACCTGGAAATTGAACTCCTAAGCCTAGAAAAAGATGCAGCAGATGTTGTCCATCCTTCCTTTTTGGGTAAGTGGTTTTAAATGAGTAATCATTAGAATGTCAACTTTTTCTTAAGATTACTTTAAATAAGCACTAGGCTACAAGGTTATGATCATTTTTCCAGGTATTATGCCAAAGCTAACAAAGTCTGCTTTTTGGTGTGCTAAAATAGAAGTCCTGTGGGCTTAGCTATTGAACATAGCATAAGAAGTGACCGAGGTAAGAGTGCCTCAGAGTCAGTAGAGCTTAAAAGACAAAGACTGAAGAATCTTACAGATGAAAGGATCCTAAAGGGACATGACAGCTAAAGCAAAGGGTTGCATGGATTGAATATTTGATTAGTAAAAATTTTTTTAGTATAAATGGCAATTTTTATGATATTTGGTGATGTTTAAATATAGGCTACACTAAATATTGGTAGTATTGTACCAATGTTAAATTATCTGAATTTGATAGTAGTGATTTGATTCTCTTATATAACTAAACTTGTTACATTAGAGAATGTTCCTGTTTGGGAAAATACATGCTAAAGTTTTAGAAGTAAAAGGTCATGACATCTGCAACTTACTCCCAAATTAGTTATGAAAAAATATATGTATGTGAGTGTAAAGAAAGAGGAGAAAAAAATGTAGCCAAATGTTGGTTGGTGAGTCCAGGTGAAATGTATATGGGAGTTTCGTCAGTGAACTTTTGTTGAAACTCTTCTGTAAGTTTGAAATATTTTAAAAATAATAATTTAAGAGTCGGTTAATAGCCATTAACTGAATTCTGGGGAAAATACTGAAATAAAAGTAGCTGATAAGACAAATATTTACTTTTTAGTGATCATATAGAATATTAGAGGCAAAGACTTATGTGAAAAATATGGCTCAGGCTATAAAAAGTAGGAGTAGAATTGGAAAACACTTAAGAATTTAGCACTAGATTGGGTACTCAGAAGGAAAAGTAAAAGAAAATATTAATAGTTGAAAATGAAACTGGTATTGGGTATTAAAGATAGCAAAGGGGAGATATTTAGGAGAGAAATGGTGGGATTGATTTTTGATGTTGATAGTGATTTTAAAACTTGTCCTGTTGCTAACTATAAATTCTGATTCTGGTTTGTGTAGCTCAGAAGTGTCATAGTCTGCAAAGCATGAATAATCATTTGGAAGCAGTGCTAAAAGAGAAGCGGTCCCTCAAGCAAAGACTGTTGAAACCCATGTGCCAAGGAAACTTGCCTATTGAAGCTGTCTATCACAGGTTAGACTACAAAGTAGACATGAACAGTTACACATTTCCTGAGGGTAGTTTTTGTTTAGTAATTATTTCGTAGCATAATTCATTGAACAGTTATATGAATGATTGTATCTATTAACATTATTAATGCTGATACATTAAACCAGAAGGAAAACCCTTTACTTTTTAAAGAATTATAGCAATGGTGAAGAGAAAGGCATTTCTTTTGCCCAGTGTTATCTCTATATAAGAATTCTGTTGGGGGAGTTTAAGCAGGGATAGATGAACACAGGGTCAACTAAAAGGAGGAAAATTACAATTCTGATCTCACCTGTGCTGACTGTATGCCTCAAAGCCGTGGGCAAAATGACTTTTACATTTTTACCTTAGTTTCCCAATCCATAGAAAGGGCATGCTCTCTTTTCTCGAAGGACTATGAGAAATATCGAATTGAAGGTGTAGGTTATTATTAATAATAATGAAATTAAAAAGCAGGCATCTGGGGATCTGATTGCTTTCTCCAACCAGTGTCTTACTAACTGACCCTGAGCCGATCAATATTTCCTTTTTAAAAAAAAAATTTTTTATCTATTTGGCTATGACGATCTTAGTTACAGGATCTTTAATTGTGACATGCAGGATCTAGTTCCCTGACCAGGGATGGAACCCAGGCCCCGTGCATTGGGGAGTGTAGAGTCTTAACTGGTGGACCACCAGGGAAGTCCCAGTATTTCCTTTTAAGTGTCAAATTTTTTACCTTACAGTCAAATAATAGATATACAAATCCCATGCTTGTGAATATATTCAGTATAGTAAAATATTTTTAATGTATATCCTATACATTATAAATATCAGAAGAACTAAGTAATAATTTGAAGGCATTTTGCAAACACAGTGATTCAAAGTAGTTTCATGTGTAGGCTATTTCAGTGAAGCACATTTATCCTTGTTATCTTCACCCTTCACCAAGAATAAGTGGATTAAAATGGAATGAGGTTTTACCTAGAGAAATTTTTTTACTTATGTGAGAAAATTATTAACATTCGTGTTTGTCTAACATTAGGTAACATTAGATAAAATTAGTGTTGTCTCTGTTTTTCTGTTTGGATGACAAGCTAATTTCTGTTAAAAATGAAAGAAAAGGACCTTTTTTTATCACTGCT
This sequence comes from Antilocapra americana, assembly GCA_007570785.1. Classification (NCBI taxonomy): domain Eukaryota; kingdom Metazoa; phylum Chordata; class Mammalia; order Artiodactyla; family Antilocapridae; genus Antilocapra; species Antilocapra americana. The sequence goes on along the minus strand of ML664176.1, from coordinate 11,556,268 downwards.
ATTTCCATGAATGCAGAAAAGTTATTAATGACTCATTGGGTAGATTGTAATTCTCTTATTTCATATTAAAAGTTCTAATTAAAGGGAAAAAAGAAAACACAAAATATTTGAACTGGAAAAAAAATAGTTGACTTTTTTTTCTCCCTCCTTCAGATACATGGTGCATTTGCTGGAATTGGCAGTAACTCTCATCGAGAGATTAGAGGATCATCTTGAAACAATTAGAAATATTCCTCATTTAGATGCAGATCTAAAGAAAATGGTGAGTATTACCAATAGCATTTAGGTACTTCATCACCTCCTTTCACCTTGCTTGTAAGTATCATTGGCTCTTTTATACTAGAATCTCAAATGTGTGATCTCCCTGTTTAACTTTTTGATGGCTAATATTATCAGTGAATAATTTTTTTAATCAGGATGCCTTTTTAAAATTTATAAGTCATTTTACCTTGTTTTATTCTAATATTTAATAAACGTGTTATCTTCATTGTGCAAGGAACTATGCTATATGTATCATGAGAAACAGATATGACCAATCCCTTCCCTCAGATTGTCAAGGTTTGGTGAGAGAAAGTATCAGATACTTTCTACTTTATAGTATTATATTTACACAGTGAGTACAGCAGAGAATGATAAAGAAGATGCTATCTATTACGCAGAGAAAAAGGGGTGATTACTTTCACTTTAAGAAGACTGGGAATAGAATAGGAATTAGGAATACTTCAGTTAAGTTTTAAATAGGAGTTAGAAGCAAGCTGCATCTTGAAGAATCGTTGAAAAAGAGTAGTTCAGCCAAAAGTAGCAGTTTGAGGCAAGACATGAAAATTAGAGAGTGTAGGTAGTTTGAGGGAAGAATGGTACTCCGCTTCAGTTGATTTTTAAGGGTATTGAGAGGGAGATTGGCTCAGGGTTAGTTCATGGAATATTTTGAAAATCAGACTAAGAAGTTTAGACTTTGAGTATTGGGGAACTGTTGGATGTTTTTTTCATTTGTTTTTAGAGAAGTGCACAGAGGGTTGATTTACTTAATCAGAACTGTAGTTTAATCATGGAGAAAATAACTGGGTAGAGCAGACTGAGCCTTGTCACTCCCAAGTATGGGCATAGCATCAGCATCACCTGGAACCTTGTTAGAAATGCAGAACTCCTTCACCTTAGACCTTCAGAATCTGAATCTATGGTTTAATAAGTTCCTCAGGTGATTTCTGTACACATTAAAATTTGAAGAGCTGTAGGTTAGAGGACTAGGCAGAGGAACCAAAGGCAGAGAAACTTGGAGAATAAATATAGTTTTTCAGATAAAAGATTGAAAGCATCTGAATACAAAAGATTGTGTTGACTATTTTAGATTCTGGAGGTCAAATTTCTATCACGTGGCTACTATTTGGACAAGCAACACATCCAAGGAATGAAGTTTCTAGCCTTGGGGACTTGATGAGTAGTATCAAGAGATTAAAGAAACCAACAAGTTTGTATTCTGACATGTCTTATACAGAGAATAAAGTTTAGTCATGGTTTGTTGAACTGTAGTTAAATTGAGTTTGAGATACTGAATATGCATCTAGATGGAGATTTCCAGAAAACGGAAATGTAGGACTGAACTTTAGGAAGATTAGTTTGACAGTATAGACTGAGTGTCATCTGCATGAAGGTGATCAGTGAAGACAAAGGAGAGTTGAGCTCACAAAGAAAAAGAATGTGTAAGAGATGTAAGGAGCCTTTGTATTAAGAGGCCGGAAAAAATCAGTTGTTAACCTGTGGTATCATAATTACTATGATACAGTAATGGTATATTAATGATAGACATGATTTCTCTCCTGTTTTCCCCTTCTTTCATATGTTACAGAGCACAGCTTTAGCAAAGATGGATATTTTGGTGACTGAGACAGAAGAACTGGCAGAGGATATACTCAAGTGGCGAGAACAACAAAAGGAAGTTTCCTCTTCTATCCCCAAAATATTAGCTGAAAAAAATTATCTTCATAAACATGATGTTACAGTGCCTCCTTCTTACTTCTAAAGTTAATGTTCAAACTATCAATGCCAAGTAATTATCAACTGTTTATTTAATTATATGTAATTGTGTGAAGCCCATTTCTAGTCAATTATAACACAGATATTTATAGACTTTGCCACTAGCCAAACTGAAAGAGCCCTCGTTATATGGAAATACTAAGATTCCAAGTTCATTAAGACAAAACTGAATTTTCTTTTGTTTTCCATGTATTTTTATTCCACTTTTCAGAAAAACTCAAATATAAGTATGGCAATTTATTAACATGAGTGCATGAACCATACAGACTTTATTTAAAAATGCATGTTTTTGAATTAGAAGAGTCTCGAATCTGAAAGTATGTTGATTATTCTTGTGGGATTATCATTAAGTGTGCAAAAGAATAACAGCAGACCAGGCTTCGATCCTTTGAAAGGCCTGCTTATAAAGTTGGACCTTGGCTGGCGTCTGGAAACTTATATTTCAAGAGGGTTCCCTCCACTCTCGTCAGTTAAGAGTTGCTTGCTATAATTAAGGTGTTTGTACAGTGTAGTTTGTGCTAATACATGCTTTCTTCCTGGGAATCTAGAATTTGGATATATGCTAGGCAGGATGTACCTATGTGAATAGCCCACAATGATAACTCTGGCTGGCACAGCTTGTTTCTTTGTTTTGTATTGTTTTGGCCCTGCTTTGTGGCTTGTGGGATCTCAGTTCCCCAATGAGGTATTGAACCCGGGCTGTTGGTAGTGAAAGCATGGAGTTCTAACCACTGAACTACCAGGGAATTCCCTGGCGCTGCATCTTTTGTTTTTGTTTGTTTGTTTCTGGCACTGCATCTTTAATGAGGTTTTGTGGTAGACAGCCTTTCACACATGTCACAGTTCAGTTGCTGGAGGCATTAAGCACATCCTGTGGGAATCTATTGGCAGAGGACTCTGCAAGTTTGTGCCTGGTTTCCCCCCAGACTTTGCCCTGTACACCTTTTGCTGTGCTCTTCTGCTTTGAGTGCTTTTGCTGGAGTAAATCATAGCCATGAGTACCGTGATGTGCTGAGTCCTATGAGTCCTCCAAGCTCTCATCAAACCAGGGTAGCAGGGAGAGGGGTTTTGGGGACCCGACACATGAAGCAGCTCCAGAGGGTGTTCACTGGCAGCCTTAGAAACAGGCCAAAAAGCAAAGTAGAGCAAAGAAAAGAAAAAGGCACATTATGGTAAAACTTTGAGAGGTTTTACCTCACAAAGTGCTTGGGTATTTTACATATCAGAGTTTATTATGCATATAAAAGAGACTGGTATACTCAGTCTTAGGATGTATTTATTTGTATCAGGAGTAAAACTACCCTTGGCTTATTTTCAGACTTAGGGTTCCCTTTTGGTTTAAATGTATGCTTCAGTATTTTTATACTGTTGCATTCTCTGTATCACCGGAGTTCACTCATCCTTGTATTCAGCACACTCTTAAAGACAAGAAGACCTCAGCATAGTGGATGAGTTAAGTAGTTGTCCATAAGGAAACAGGATCACTAACCAAAACTATCCTGCTAAAACAACATGTTTTGAAGCCTGTTTTGCTGACCTTTGCAGATGGGGTATAGAAGAGTTGTCATAATGTTTTGAATATTGCTGAACATTGCCTAGACACTTTAAGCAAAACTGTTAGTTGTATTTCATTAGAAATCTGTTCAAGCCCATTCTTGGTTTCAGACATCTTACTAAGCATTTTCTTCATGTAGTGTATATATGAGTATATATATTTTTTTATGTCACAGTTACTGATATATGATTGTTTTCAGTATTATTTTTGCCTTTTTTTTGTCTTTTATATCTTTTTCAAAATAAATAAACCTTTAGTTTGTAACTAAAATTTTGTGGTCCTTGTCTGAATTCTGTATTGAAAGGACAGATTATTTAGCATACACACTTAAAGTATAAAGATACAGGTTGTCTGATTCACAAAAGCTTCAGGTAAGTTGAGACTGAGGTCTACAAAGAGAAAAACTAATTTAGTACTATGCTGAAGTCAGTAAGTGTGGATCAGTTGTTCTTTTCCCCAGCTTCTAGACATGTAGATACTATCAATGTTGTTCAGTCACTAAGTTGGGTCTGACTCTTGGAGCCCTATGGACTGCAGCCCACCAGGCTCCTCTGTCCACAGGATTTCCCAGGCAAGAATACTGGAGTGGGTTGCCATTTCCTTCTCCAGGGGATTTTCCCAACCCATAGCTCTTGGGTCTCCTGAATTGGCAGACAGATTCTTTACCAGGGGAAGCCCCACGCATGAGTGCTCAGTTGCTTCAGTAGTGTCTGACTCTTTGTGGCCCTGTGAACTGTAACCCACCAGGCTCCTCAGTCCATGGGATTCTCCAGACAAGAATACTGGAGTGGGCTGCCATGCCCTCCAGGGGATCTCCCCAACCCAAGGATTGAACTGAGTCTCCTGTGTCTCCTGCATTGCAGGCAGATTCTTTACCATTAAGCCACTGGGGAAGCCCAAGGGAAGCTCCAGATACTATCAATAAAACCATCCAAATAAAAATAGTTCTGTAAGTTTTTCTACTTACACTAGGTGTATGAGAGTTGTGAATTCACTTCCAGCACAAGAATGATGCTCCTTTATGAAGACTATTGTGAAGAAATTCTGAGTTGCTGCCTGATTTTTCCAGCATTTTTCTTATTTTACCCCTTATTCTGATTTGTGATTCTGCCAACCAGACCCCTGTTATCCTCTCAACGTTCCATATAGTTAGGAAGAGTCTGAGGAACAGGAAAATCCAAAGGGTTTCCTGACATGCAAAATACAGAGCTGAGATATTAATAAAATTAATGTACTATGGAATTTCCTGAGGTAAGCCCTGTAAAACATGAACTTATAGGAGATTTATTCTGCAGTTTGAGGAATCTACTCATGTAATTAAGTTTATCTTAGAAATTAGTATAATTCAAGATAAATGGATCACATTCTAGAGTTCTTTTTATTTTGCCTTTTCTTTTTCCTTTCTCACCATTTCCAAGTTATATTTTTCTCTTCTTTTGGGAAAACCACATAAATGTAGGAAAAGATTTACATTAGGATGTGATAAGAACAGGAGGAGTCTCATTAGCAATTTATGAACTTTTCCTAGGAGACGATGGACCTCCAAGGTTGCACTACCCAAATTTAGGGTACCAAAACAGGAGTCAAATACATTACTTGAGACTTTGAATCACTTTAATGTAGAAAGGTAGTAAAAGGGAAAAGTCATTCATTTCCTGAAGGCTGTGGTGAGATTACATTTTCAAGGAGACCCTACACAGACTCAACATGCTTCCTTGTCAAAAATTAATTTACCTCAAGATGGCAACATATACTTACTTTTGATCAGGAGGTACTAATAATATTTTCTGTAACTTACATTTTCTTTTCTGAGTCTTAGCTTTTGTGGGGCATAAAAATTTATCTTGGTCAATAAAGATTTACTTGAAAAACTTTGCAGGATGGAAGGCTTTCTGCAGAAAACCTAATGATAGGTGGGAATCACTGAACAGTGTATCAATAATTTGAGCTGCCTTTTCTCTCCAAGCTCATCTTATATTCTTTGAATCTCCAACCCCAAATCAGAGATTTAGAGACAGAGCTTGTCTTACGGAGAGTAATAGCAAAGGCAAATTAGATCTGGTTTTGAATCCAAGTTCCACCATTTACTAGCTGTATATTCTTTCTAACTTATTTAGTATCAGTCTCATTTTCCTTATCTCTAAATGACATGATAACAGTACCTACTTCATGAATTCTTGGGAAGAGTAAGCAAGATAATGTGTAAAAACCAATCAGTTGCTAGTACATAATAATTAAAAGTCATTGCTGTTATTAGATATAATCAAAACAAAGATGATTTTGATAACTCCCTTTCTAAGCTATTCCTTTTATTCCTTCAGGCAAAATGTTCCAAAAATATGAACTGGATATGATGGAACTTAGTTAAGGAAACCATTCTGGATTCCTTGAAATTTTACCTTATAAATCACAGTGAGGTCACTTGAAGGAGTCCAGAGGGAGAAAGCTAGCTTGGTTAAATCACAGAAAAGTGTAACTTCAGTTCTAACAAAGGAAATTCATAATAAAACTTCTGAGGTGCTTTTTTCTCACCTATCTAATTGGTATAAATTCGAAAGTTTGTTGAGATACCCTGCTGATGAAGCTGTGGAAAAACAGGAATGCTCAGTATTGCTGACGGAAATGCAAAAATCAATCATATATCCCCTATGGAGGAGAAAAAGTGTTAATCCCTCAGTTGTGTCCAGGTGTTTGTGACCCCATGGACTGTAGCCTGCCAGGTTCTACTGTCCATGGAATTCTCTGGGCAAAAATACTGGAGTGGGTTGCCCTGCCCTTCTCCAGAGGATCTTCCTGACCCAGGGATTGAGTGTGGGTCTCCTGTATCGTAGGTAGATTCTTTACTTTCTGAGCCAGGGAAGTCCTACAGAAGAAAATGGGAATATTTAGCTTAAGTGCATAAGCATTTCCTTTTGGACTCAGTAATTCTACTTTCAGGAACCTACTGCAAAGACATATTGGCAAAAATAAGAAAAGATGTATGCATATGGCTATTTACACCAGGAATATTTCTAGTACCAAAAGACTGGAAACAATCAAATTTGCTATTAGTAAGGGAATGATAATACGAACTATGGGCATCCACATAGAGCACCATGCAGATGTAGAAAGGAATGAGGTATATCTCTATATACTGACAGGAAGTGATCCACAGGATACACTGTAAAGCATAAAACAAAGTAGGAATCAGGAATTCCCTGGTGGTTAAGACTCAGTGCATTGATCGTTGTGGCCTGGGTTCAATCCCTGGTTGGGGAACTAAGATTCCAAAAGCTATGCAGGGCAGCCAAAAAGCCAAAACAAATAAACAAACAAAAAACCAAAGTCAGAATATTACGTATTCTGCTTATGTAAGAAAGGGGAGGATAAAAAATATATTGTATATATAGCATGTATAGTATATATATAAACTAAAAAGCATGGAAATGAAATTTTTTCCCTAGTCCTTCAGGTGCAAAAGTAGGTTATTTGAGATATTTCTTATTTCTTAAAGTAGGCATTTTTTGCTATGAACTTCCCCCTTACAGCTGTTTTGGTATATTTCATAAGTTTTGTTATGTTTATTACTTTTGCCTTACATTTTTTACATTTTTTTGTTTGGTTTCTTTTCTGATCCATTAATTATTCAGTAGCATTTGTTTAATCACATATTTGTGAATTTTCCAGTTTTCTTCTTATAATTGCTTTTTAGTTCCATGCCACTGTGGTCAGAAAAGATGCCTGATATGGTTTCAATCCTCTTAAATTTATCTTATTTCATGGCCTTATATAAACTAATATAATATGTCAATTATATGTTACAAAAATTTATAAGAGTATTGCAATTTAAATTTTTTTAATTAAAAAATAAAATAAAGACATAAAAGGAACCAGAAATCCTTGAAGAAAAGGCCTATATCACACTTGGAACATGTTCAAGATGCACCTGAAACTTTCTGTCATATCAGAAATAAAGGAAGCTAGCAGAGGCTACTGGAACTGAGTCAAAAGTCAATGAGCCTCTTCAATAAATGGTGCTGGGAAAATTGGGCAGTTACATGTAAAAGAATGAAATTAGAACACTTTCTAACACCATACACAAAGATAAACTCAAAATGGATTAAAGACCTAAATGTTAAGACCAGAAACTATAAAACTCCTAGAGGAAAACATAGGCAGAACACTTGACATAAATCAAAGCAAGATCCTCTATGACTCACCTCCTAGAGTAATAGAATAAAAACAAAAGTAAACAAGTGGGGCCCGATTAAACTTACAAGTTTTGCACAGCAAAGGAAACTATAAGCAAAAATGAAAAGACAGCCCTCAGAATGGGAGAAAATAATAGCAAATGAAACAACTAACAAAGGATTAATTTCCAAAACATACAAGCCGCTTATGCAACTCAATACCAGAAAAACAAACAACCCAATCAAAAAGTAGGAAAAAGACCTAAACAGACATTTCTCCAAAGAAGACATACAGATGCTTAACAAACACATGAAAAGATGCTCAACATCACCCATTATCAGAGAAATGCAAATCAAAACTACAATGAAATATCACCTCACACTGGTCAGAATGGCCATCATAAAAAAAAAAACAATAAATGTTGGAGAGGGTGTGGAGAAAAGGGAATGCTCTTGCACTGTTGGTGGGAATGTAAATTGATACAGCCACTATGGAAGATGGTATGGAGATTCCTTAAAAAACCAGGAATAAAACCACCATAAGACCCAGCAATCCCACTCCTAGGCATATGCCCTGAGGAAACCAAAACTGAAAGAGACACATGGATCCCATTGTTCATTTTAGCACTATTTACAACAGCTAGAACATGGAAGCAACCTAGATGTCCAATGACAGATGAATGGATTAAGTTGTAGTGCATATACATAATGGAATATCACTCAGCCATAAAAAGGAACACATCTGAGTCAGTTCTAATGAGGTGGATGAACTTGGAACCTATTATACAGAGTGAAGTGAGTCAGAAAGAGAAAGATAAATACCTTATTCTAACGCTTATACATGGAATCTAGGAAAATGGTGCTGAAGAATTTATTTACAGGGCAACAACGGACAACAGACAGACAGACAATGAACAGACAGAGAATAGACATAGATACAAGGAGAGGAGAGGAGTGAGTGAGATGTATGGAAAGAGTAACATGGAAACTTACATTACCATATATAAAATAGAGTGCCAACAGGAATTTCCTGTATGGCTCAAGAAACTCAAATAGGGGCTCTGTATCAACCTAGAGGGGTGGGATGTGGAGGGAGATTGAAGGGAGTTTCAATAGGGAGGGGATATATGTATACCAGTGCAAAAAATAGAGGAAAATAATAGAATGGGAAAGACTGGAGATCTCTTCAGGAAAATGTGAGATACCAAGGGAACATTTCATGCAAAGATGGGCTCAATAAAGGACACAAATGGTAGGGACCTAACAGAAGCAGAAGATATTAAGAACAGGTGGCAAGAATACACAGAACTGTACAAAAAAGATCTTCATGACCCAGATAATCACGATGGTGTGGTCACTCACCTAAGCCAGACATCCTGGAATGTGAAGTCAAGTGGGCCTTAGGAAGCATCACTACAAACAAAGCTAGTGGAGGTGATGGAATTCCAATTGAGCTATTTCAAATCCTAAAAGATCATGCTGTGAAAATGCTGCACTCAATATGCCAGCAAATTTGAAAAACTCAGCAGTGGCCACAGGACTGGAAAAGGTCAGTTTTCATTTCAATCCCAAAGAAAGGCAATGCCAAAGAATGCTCAAACTACTGCACAATTGTACTCACCTCATACGCTAGCAGTTTATCACTTTGCAACCTTATAATATTGTGATTTATAATAAGAAATATATTTGGTCCTTGTCTCACTTTTTGGCACAGAGCTCCTAAATTCCTTGGCATTTCCCTAGTGCTGAACCTGGTAAAGGTGTTGCTCGATAATGTTAATAAGGTGACTTTTTGACCTCACTGAGTAATGAGGCCTGGTTGCCAGGTGAAGCAAACATATGATTAGAAAACTGTCACTTTTAGTCCCTCCCCAACCCATGGGAAGGCAGGGCTGGAACTAAGATCATGGCATCTGGTCCCATCAGTTCATGGCAAATAGGTGGGGAAACAGTGGAAAGAGTGGCAGACTTTATTTTTGGGGGCTCCAAAATCACTGCAGATTACAGCCATGAAATTAAAAGACACCTACTCCTTGGAAGGAAAGTTATGACCAACCTAGATAGCATAGTAAAAAGCAGAGACATTACTTTGCCAACAAAGGTCCATCTAGTCAAGGCTATGGTTTTTCCAGTGGTCATGTATGGATGTGAGAGTTGGACTACAAAGAAAGCTGAGTACAAAAGAATTGATGCTTTTGAATTGTGGTGTTGGAGAAGGCTCTTGAGAGTCCCCTGGACTGCAAAGAGTTCCAACCAGTACATCCTAAAGGAGATTAGTCCTGGGTGTTCCCTGGAAGGACTGATGTTGAAGCTGAAACTCCAATACTGTGGCTACCTGATGCGAAGAGCTGACTCATTGGAAAAGACCCTGATGCTGGGAAAGATTGAGGGCAGGAGAAGAAGGGGACAACAGAGGATGAGATGGTTGGATGGCATCACCAACTCAAAGGACATGGGTTTGGGTAAACTCCGGGAGTTGGTGATGGACAGGGAGGCCTGGCGTGGTGTGGTTCTTGGGGTTGAAAAGAGTCGGACACGACTGAGCGACTGAACAGAACTGAAAGGAATGGCCAATGATGTAATCATTCATACCTATGTAATGAGGCCTTCATAAAACTCCAAAAGGGTGATGTTCAGAGAGCTTCTAGGTTGGGGAACCAGAACACTTATGTGAGCCATGTGCAGGGTCCCAACTCCACAAGGACTAAAGCTCTCTTGTTTAGGACCTCACTTTCTGTATCTCTTCAACTAGCTGTCATTTTATATCCTTTAATAGCCTTTTAACAAATTACTAATCTAGTGAGCCAACAGATTTCCTGAGCATTGTGAGCTGCTAGCAAATAAATCAATCCCAAGGATGGGGTTTAGGAACCTTTGTGTTTATAGCCAGTAAGGCCAGAAGTATAAGTAGCAATCTGGACTTCAGACTGTGTCTGAAGTCTGTTCTAGCAAATTAGCCATACCCAGGGAGTGGGTCATCACAATCTCCAGCTGTAGCTGGTGAGTCAGAAGGAAAGGTAACACCATGGACTTGCGATTGAGCTCAGAAGTGGAGGGCAATCTTGAGGGACTGAACCTAGCTGTGGAATCTGATGCTATATCTGAGTAGAACTGAATCAAAGGATACCCAGCTGGTATTAGAGAACTGCTTGGTGGTGTGGGGACTACCCCTACCTGTTGGAAACTGGGTCCAGAACCTTTAAGCTCTTAATGAAATGATCTAATTAATTCAGAGGATGCTCATTAGTGGCTGCAAATAGCACAAAAAGAAAGACAGATGCCAATTGCTTTGATCAAGGCTCTAGATTGAACTTACCAAACCAGAGAAAATACAGAGGATAGAAAAACATTTAAATATCACCATAGTGATCAATCTGTTAAATTAGTTTGTGGGTAATTTACAAAAAAAGCTGCCTGGTTTCTTAAATAAATGCCAAAGTGGGAAAGGAGGGGGGCAAGGAAGCTACTGAATAAAAGATTGAAAGATGTATCGACCAATATTTGGATCCTCATTCAAACAAAGAGATGGTTAAAAAACTTATACTCAGGTATTTGATGGTGTTAAGAAACTAATGTCTTTGGTTGTGATAATTGTGTATGGCTATGTTAAAAAGGTAGACTTCATCATTCAAAGGCACATATTGAAATACTTATGAGTGATATAACTAAAAATATAGAATACTGTTATGCCAGTATTCTCCAACCTGACGGTAGAAATATATATGCACATAAGATACATATATATACGCACACACACACCTGGCTAGGACTCCATACTTTCACTCCAGCCAGGGAACACAATGTGTGTTTATATATATATATATATATATAAATGCATATGTATTTGGCTGCAACATTCAGCTTGCAGGATCTTAGTTCCTTGACCAGGGTGAAAACACAGAGTCCCAGCCACTGAATTGCCAGGGAATTGCCAAGATAGAAATATATTAATATAGTGATACTTCCCCCATCCCAGCTTTACTGAGATATAATTAACATATAACATTGTGTAAGTTTAAATTATACAACATGATTATTTCATACATGTATATACTGTGAAATATTAATATTGGTTAATATGTCCTTCATCTCACATAATTACCTTTTTTTTTTGGTGGTAGTGGTGGTGAGAATATTTAAGATTTATTCCAGGATGGGAGGGAGGTCCAATGGGGAGAGGATATATATGCACATATAGCTAATAAGCGAAGGGCAAAGGAGAAAAGGAAAGATATATCCATCTGAATCTAGAGTTCCAAAGAATAGCAAGGAGAGATAAGAAAGCCTTTCTAAGTGAACAATGCAAAGAAATAGTGGAAAACAATAGAATGGGAAACACCAGAGATCTCTTCAAGAATATTAGAGATACCAAGGGAACATTTCATGCAAAGATGGGCACAATAAAGGACAGAAATGGTATGGACCCAACAGAAGCAGAAGAGATTAAGAAGAGGTGGCAAGAATACACAGAAGTAGTATACAAAAAAGATCTTAATGACCCAGATAATCATGATGTTGTGATCACTCACCTCGAGCCAGATGTCATGGAGGGTGAAGTCAAGTGGGCCTTAAGGAGCACTACTATGGAAAAAGCTAATGGAGGTGATAGAATTCCAGCTGAGCTACTTCAAATCCTAAAAGATGATGCTGTTAAAGTGCTACACTCAATATGCCAGCAAATCTGGAAAACTCAGCAGTGGCCACAGGACTGGAAAAGGTCAGTTTTCATTTCAATCCCAAAGAAGGGCAATGTCAAAGAATGTTCAAACTACCACATAATTGCACTCATTTCACATGCTAGCAAAGTAATGCTCAAAATTCTCCAAGCCAGGCTTCAACAGTACATGAACTGAGAACTTTCAGATGTTCAAGCTGGTTTTAGAAAAGGCAGAGTAATCAGAGATCAAATTGCCAACATCCTTTAGATCACAGATAAAGCAAGAGAGTTCCATAAAAACATCTACTTCTTCTTCATTGACTATGCCAAAGCCTTTGACTGTGTGGATCACAACTGTGTAAAATTCTTAAAGAAATGGGAATACCAGGCCACGTTATCTGCCTCCTGAGAAACCTGTTATGTATGCAGGTCAAGAAGTAACAATTAGAACCAGACATGAGGAATGGACTGGTTCAATATTAGGAAAGGAGTATATCAAGGCTGTATATTGTCACCCTGCTTATTTAACTTATATGCAGAGTATATCACACAAAATGCTGGACTGGATGAAGCACAAGCTGGAATCAAGATTGCTATATCAATAACCTCAGATATGCAGATGACATCATCCTTATGGCAGAAATCGAAGAGGAACTAAAGAGCCTCTTGATGAATGTGAAAGAGGAGAGAGAAAAACCTGGCTTAACTCAACATTCAAAAAATCATGGCATCCGGTCCCATCACTTCATGGCAAACAGATGGGGAAACAATGGAAAGAGTGGCAGACTTTACTTTCTTGGCCTCCAAAATCACTGCAGATGGTGACTGCAGCTGTGAAATTAAAAGACGCTTGCTCCTTGGAAGAAAAGCTATGACAAACCTAGATAGCATATTAAAAAGCAGAGAGATTACTTTGCTGACAAAGGTCCGTCTGGCCAAGGCTATGGTTTTTCCAGTAGTCACGTATGGCTTTGAGAATTGGACCATAAAGAAAGCTGAGCGCCAAAGAATTGATGCCTTTGAACTGCGGTGTTGGAGAAGACTCTTGAGAATCCCTTGGACTGCAAGGGGATCACACCAGTCAGTCCTAAAGGAAATCAATCCTGAATATTCTTTAGAAGGACTGATGCTGAAACTAAAGCTCCAATACTTTGGCTACCTGATGGGAAGAGCTGACTCATTGGAAAAGACCCTGATGCTGGAAAAGATTGAAGGCAGGAGGAGAAGGGGATGACAAAGGATGAGATGGTTGGATGGCATCACTGACTCAATGGACATGAGTTTGAGCAAGCTCCAGGAGATGGTGAAGGAGAGGGAAGCCTGGTGTGTTGTAATCCATTGGGTTGCAAAGAGTTTGACACAACTGAGTGACTGAACAACAACAACAACAACAACAATAGCTAATTCACTTTGTTGTACAGCAGAAACTAAGAAAACATTATAAAGCAACTATATCCCAATTAACAAAGGAAAAGATCAATGGATATACTACCCACAAAGCAAACTAGGAGCTAAAAAAATGTATTCCCCTAGCAAATTCAATTTTCAACATTATTAAATAACATCACCCTGATATACATTAGATCCCTAGAACTTATTATATCTGGGTGTTTGTACCCTTTGACCAATACATTCTCATTCTCCCTATCTACTCTGTTTCTATAAGTTTGATTTTTTAGATTCTCTATACAAGTGAGATCATATAGGATTTTCCTGCCTGAATTATTTAACTCAGTATAATGCCCATCTATGTTGTCATAGATGGCAGGATTTTCCTTTTTGATAATGGATGAATAATTTTCCATTGTTCTGTATGGAATATGTCTGTATAAATTCATCCTTCAGTAGACAATTAGGTTGTTGCCACATCTTGGCAAATCATAAATAATGCTGCATTGAACATGAGGATGAAGATATATTTTTGAAACAAATGATTTCATTTCCTTTGAATATATACCCAGAAGAGTGACTGCTGGATCATAAGTAGCTCTATTTTTAGTTTTTTGAGGAACTTTCATACTGTTTTCCCTAATACAGCCATTCTTTCCACTGCAAAGTGAGGAGAGAAGTCACTCAGAAGACTGCGTTTCTAGGTGAATTTGAATTGTAAACCAGCTGTCCCAATACTACAGGGATGAGTCCATTCAAACAGATGAGAGAGGAGGCTGGATAGGTCAACTACTACTGGAACACGCCTGACATATAAAGGCATCACCATGACTCTATTACTGCCACTGTAGTACTGAAATAGCCTCCACCTGGTCCCTCTTGGTCTTCTATCCTTTCCCTTTCCTGAAAATAGTCTCAAAACAGTAGCCAGAGTAAACCTTTAAAAATATAGATCACATAATTTTACTTGATTTTTAAGATTTTTATTGGAGTATAGTTGATTTACAATGTTGCATTAATTTCTGCTGTATAGCAAAGTGAATCAATTACACATATATGTACATCTTTTTTAGATTCTTTCCCATATAGGTCATTATATTGAGTAGAGTTCCCTGCGCTATACAGTGGGTCTTTATGAGTTATCTATTTTATATAGTGTGGATATGCCAATCCCAAATATCTAATTTATCCCTCCCTCCCTGCCCCCATAACCATAAATTGGTTTTCTACATCTGTAACTATTTCTGTTTGTAACTAAGTTCATTTGCACCATTTTTTTAGATGCCATATGTAAGTGATGTCATATGTTATTTGTCTTTGCCTGACTTACTTCGCCCAGTATGACAATCTCTAGGTCCATCCATGTTGCAGAAAATGGCCTTATTTCATTCTTTTTTATGGCTGAGAATAATTTTACTTTTGTCCCTAACACTGTCCAGTAGCTTTCCAGCTCACCTAGAATAAAATCCAAAGGCTTTACCATGGCCTCATGCTACCTCTATGATTCTCTCCCTCTGTCACTCCATGCTAGCCCCACTGGCTTTCCTACTGTTCCTCTAACATTCCAGGTTTTTACCAAGTTATGGTCTGTTCCCTGTGTCTGAAACTGCCCTTCCATAGAACAGCATCACTCTTCTTTTACAACCTTCAGCTTTTTCTCAAGTGTCACATTCTCAAGGCCTTCCCTGGCCATATTATTTACAGTTTCAACACCCTCCTTACTCACTTCCTTACCCCCTTTTTTGCTTTATTTTCACTCCTTAGCTAATCTGATATACATTTTACTTAAATTGTTTTACTTATTATTAGTTTCTCTCCACCAAGCTGCGTAAGGTCAGAGGTTTGCCAGTTTTCTTCACTGCTATGACCTTGATCGTAATACATGACTACTTAGGAAATACTTGTTAAATACATAAATACCTGCAAGTGCTCCTCCATCCAACACACATACAGTGTCTGAAATCCCATATAAAGTAGCACCTTTCTCCCTACGTACACACAGAGACCATTACTGAATTTCCTTACCGTGCTTTTCCCAAAAAGTTTCCTTTAGCACCATTCGACATATTATATACTCACGTATCTACTCTCTCTTCGCTTCCCTGTGGATTCTAGTTTCCACTAAGGTTAGGACTGTATCCTCAGCGCCTTAGAACAGCACTTGACTCTGAGCAGGTACTCAGGAGCTACTTCTTGGATGAATCAATGACCCAGTTCTGCCCGATGGTATTCCCTACAAGATCACAAACTCTGTCAGGGTGGCGCTGAGCTTCCAGCACAGTCTAGAGAAGCTCGCCAGTGAGAACTCTAAACTCCGAACTCAGTGCCTCTCAAAGGAAAGGCAATGCCCCTTGAAGGGAACAGCAAAAACATCGGTGTCCCCCACTTCATCTCTGCCCCTAAAATTTAACCACAGAATTGACAGATCAGGCGAACGCAGAAAATTAAATATTTAGTGCCTTACTAAACGTACTAAACGAAGACGCTGTAAACTGTCTGGTGTTAACGAATTTACTCGACTTTGTAGTGCTTCGGACACTGGGAAAACAAAAGCTAGTGTCTCCCAAGCGGGAGCCAGCCTTACCCAGCCAGGATCTACACCACCCGACCGCGAGACTAAGGATTGGTCCTGGCTCCTCAGGCCCGGCTGGGCTTCCGGCCCGCTCGTGGGAGAGGCAGTCCCGTGAGGCGCGTGGGCGGAGCGAGGCGGGGCGGCCCGGGCGTGCCCCCGCCCACCCAGCTCAGGATTGGCCGAGGCTCTGCAGGCACCACCCCGGCCAGGCGTCGGCCCGCATATGGGCGGGGTCGTCCTGTGAGGCGCGTGGGGCAGGCGGGGCCGGACCCAAGTTGGGGCTGGGCTGGGTCTTGGCTTGGCTTGGGGCTGGGTCCCGGGATGCTGCAGCTGGGCAGACCTGCGGGGTTTGAGCCGTGGCCGGCGGATGGCCAACGTGCGGGTGGCGGTGAGGGTCCGGCCCCTCAGCAAGAGGTGAGTCTGGGCGGGAGGGGGCGCCTGAGGCGTCAAGTAAGCTGAAAGGAAGGCGAGGTCCCCGCCTCTCCCTTCAGTGAGTCTGGCGCGGAGAAATCAGACACAAAGTGGCCCAAGGGGCCAGCGTCCGGAAACCGTAGAGGCCTGGCCGGGACAAGGCCTGACTTGGGTTGGGTTTTCGATTAGTGCCCTGGCGGGGAGCACTTAGTGGAAAGCCTCGGGGTGGGCTGTCCTGTCCGTGTCCCCAGAGTCCCTGTGTCCCGGCAGGAGTTTTGATGCACTGGTTGAGCCTTTCTGGATTCGCCGAGAAGGGCTGGGAAGTATCTCTATGTGGGGAGAGGGGTCGGCGGTCTACTGTCTCTTCTTGATGGTTTGGGAGTACCTGTAAGGACTGAGGGAGAATCATGAGTTTCTGCGTGCACATGGGTTTCTCTGTGAAGAACTGGAGGAAAGCAGGTTGTAAGGCATAAGAGGGAAATTGAGGTTCAGAGAGATCGTGGTTTCGTTCTGTGGGCGACTTCAGAAGTGTGAAGTAGGGGGAAGTCATTCTAAGCCCTTCCCTCAGCATAGCCAGTTCCCATTTTTTTCATGCGGGAATCTGATCCTATACTCCTCAGCTGTTGAGGCATCCAGGGTCCATAACTTCTTTCCCTTCTTACTGATTTTTCCACTCACATGTTTGGAAAGTCAGGGAAGGCTTCACAGAAGGCTTGGGGTTTGAACCCAAACGCCTTTGAAAGAGTTGTTAGTTTGCTGACAGGTGGAGGAGAAGATGTAGAGAGCATTCTGTGAGAACACAGAGCAAAGGACTTAGGGTCTTAGGAAACAGAAAAGTTTCCGGCTTTTGAGGAGAGGCTGTGTGGAGGGAGGTGCGTGATAGGAGATAAACCTGGCAGAATATGGTTTGGGACCTGAAGGCACATATTGGAACTATTTGGGAGGTTTAAAAATTTCCAGAAAACAAGATGGCTTGAAAATTGGACAGAGGGGTCAGAAAAAGACATTGTCTCTCAGAACAAAATTCGGTTCCAGCAGGAGCAGGGCTTCCCTGGTGGCTTATATGGTAAAGAATCTGCCTGCAATGTGGGAGACTGGGGTTCGATCCTTGGGTTGGGAAGATCCCCTTGAGGAGGGCCTGGCAACTCACTCCAGTATTTTTGCCTTGAGAATCCCAAGGACGGAGGAGCCTGGTGGGCTACGGTCCATGGGATCACAAAGAGCTGGACAGAGTTCACTGAGCGACTAAGCACAGCAAACAACACAGCAGGGTCTATGTTTGTCCTGACTGGAGGTGATTGGCTTGAAAAGTCATACAGTTGACAGAATAATGAGAGCAGTGTGATAACGGAAAGGAACAAAAAAGTAGGAAAAGACAGAAGTGGTACAATGGAAACTTCACTGGTGGACCAGTGGCTAAGACCCTGCATTCCTAACGCAAGGGGTTTGATTTTGATCCCTGGTCTGGAACTAGATCCCACATGCTACAGTGAAGAGTTGGCAAGAGTTTGGCAGCCACAATAGAGAGTAATGTGTCAAACAAAAGTGAGGGGAAAAGAAGGGCACAAAAGCTTATTAACTTTTTAATAAATTTTATTTAATATTATTTTGGCTGTCCTGGGTCTTCACTATTGTGAGTGGGCTTTCTCTTGTTGCGGCCAGTGGGTTTCTCATTGAAGTGGTTTATTATGTTTTGGAGCATGGGCCCTAGAGCGCAGGCTCAGTAGTTGTGGTGCAGAGGCTTAGTTCCTCTGCGACCTGTTGAATCTTCCCCAACTAGGAATCAGACCTGCATCGCCTGCATTGGCAGGCAGGTTCTTGACCACTGACCGCCAGGGAAGTCTGAAAAGCTTATTAACTTTAAGCTCAGGTTAAGAGCCTTGAGCAGCAAGGGGTAGAAGGGCAAGACTGCAGCTACCCAGGTATGAGATGATTATAGCCTGCTGAAGATTCAGGAGCAGGGATGAATAAACCCAGCATGACCCCAGCTAAGAAGTCCAAACTATTCCCCTCTTCTCACCACACTATATTCCAGGGTTTGTTAACTTCCACCACCTTTGCTGAGGCTCATCTCAACATAGGCTATTTACTGATTATGTGATTTGTTCCAGCCTTCAAAAAAGTAATCAGCATAGATTCAGTTAACAAAGTCATTGGATCTTATGTGGTATTTGGAAATAAACTTTAGAGCTCAAGCTTCCATTTTTTTATTTTTCCAGATGAGAAAATGGTCTTGTTAAAGATCTAAAAGTAGGTAGAGCCAAGATTCCATTCACCAGACCAAGCTTCTCTTTTCTGAGATTACAGAAAAATTGTACTTCTTTCTCAAATGCCTGTTTGCTCAGTAGGACTAGTACAGACCATCAATAAAATGATAATATGGAAAATGGTTTTAGTGCACTCCCTTTTTCTACACAGTTGTTTCCCATAATCAGAAAATCTGGAAGATGGTGGAGGAATAGGACGGGGAGACCACTCTCTCCCCAATAAATACACCAAAAGAACATTTAAAAACCGAGCAAACTCCAGAAAATCTGTGTCTCATTGTAAGACGCTGCCGCTTGTTTGTCCCAAATCATTCATCATTGACAGAACATATTGGCCAATACTGTAGGTTCTGGAACACTTTCCATGGCCCTTGCAGAAAGGTAGTTATCATGAACTATATTCCCTTTATGTGCTCTTCTTTTTGAATCTGTGAAATAGTAGAACTACTTCAATGGTTTTTTGTAAAGATTAAATGAAAGGATACATTAAAAATACTTAGAACAGAGCCTGGCTGCTTTGAAGTGTCTGATAAAGTACTAGCTATATAATTTTTAACAGCTATTTTTATTCCTGCTTGTTCTTAGCTGTCTTTTTAAATTTTATAAATGAGTAGATAACAAGTGGAAATGGCTTGGCTATTTTCTAAGACAGTGATTCTCAAATTATAGGATACATATAGTTCACCTGGGGAGCTTGTTATAATACAGCTTGTTAAGAGGAATTCAAATTAACTAGCTCCACTACCTCCTGTAATTCTGATGAGTGAAGCCTGTGGACCACACTTTGAGAAACTGTCCTAGGAGTCAACCTGTAACTGAGGATTTATTCCTGTGCAAAACCTTTAACCCTAAGGAATGAATGCCTGTTGGTAGAATTTAGGCCCCAGGGGCAAGTGGTGGTAGCCACAGCAGACTTCTTTGAACTCTGTGTAGTCAGCTGCCCTGTTGAGGTTGGTGTTCTTTCTTTCTCTTCTGCTCAACTTTAATTTGTCTTCATTTTGTTTTAGAATATTTTGGAACCACTAGGTTACCAATGGCTGTGGGCCAGGCAGGGAAGGGGTGACATCTCACCAACTATAGTGTCATATCCTTTTGTCAAGAGGTCACGTTCAAGACCCTTTTTTATTTTCGCTGCTTTATGCTAGAGTCCTAGGTGAATCCTTAAGGAAGGGCTCACTTAAAAAATTTGGATTAAATAGATTTGCAAAAGTTTTTTCCCTTTCTTTGTTGCTCAGTTTTACTCTAGCCTGTGTATTTTATAGTGGAAAGGGAGAATAAAATCTACTTTTAAATGCAGAAGGGAAAAAAAAAAACAATCTTAACACCAAAACTGAAAGATTTTCTTTAGGAGAGTTAGGGGCAGGGGATGCAGTTTTATAATCCTGGGGGACAAAGTATATCCCTACTGCCTTAAGTTCTGTCTAGTGTGAAATGTGAAATAAAGAGCATCAGGGAAATTTAAGTAACAGGAATGCCATCACCTGGGAGAAGGAAATTTTTTTCCAGGACTTTATGCCAATGCACTGCCTAGTTTAAAAAAATAATCTTAAATCTAAAGACCCCTGTGTCACTGTGTATCCCTTGCCATCCCCTCCCCCCAAGTCCTCAAGGCCACATCCTGGGAACCCTGATGGAGGATAAAAATGACACTGAACATATTTTCTCAACTTTCAGGTCCCAGGCCAGGAATAATTTAATTGATAGTTTTCACTGTAGTAGAAAGTGCCAGTGAGTTAACTCCCATCTGCTAATATTCTGGCCTTGAGCACTTTATTGTAAAATATTTATTTATTTATTTGGCTGTGTCAGGTCTTAAGTGAGGCACATGGGCTCAGTAGTTTCCCCACAGCATGTGGAATCCCCACAGACCAGGGATCGAACCCACATCCCCCTGCATTGGAAGGCAGATTCCTAACCTCTGGACCACCAGGAAGTCCCTGGCCTTAAGCACTTTAGCTAAAGCTCTTTATGTTGTTAAAAAAGATTTCATATCTAGAATGGAGTGTATTCCATTCATTTTGGGCTTCAGGTATATGAATCACTTGGATTAAGCCCCTTAAAGTGAATTTAGGGTTTGGTTAGTTGTTAAAAGTGTTACTACATAACTACAATTTAGGAAGATCCTTAAGGATCTTGGCTTTTTTTTCTGACTTAAGAAGATAATATAAGGAAAGGATTTAGGAAATATGTTCTCAGGTCTCAACAGAAAGGACTCTGAAACCTTTTACATTATTTTCTGCACTCAAAATATCAGAGAAAACGAGAAAGGATGCCATGCTGTGTGCTGAGCTGAGGATACTCTCAGGGTTTCCCAAGCCTGATTTCTGAGGCATATGGCTTTGTGGTTAGACAGATGTGGGTTTAAATTCTGGCTCTGCCACTGCTAGCTGTGTAACCTTGGGCAAGTTACATAATTTTTCTCAGCCTTAGTCTTCCATTTATAAAAAAAAAAAAAAGATCTGTCAGGAAGCTGTGTCAGGAGGGGGTGTTAAGAGTATAGCATAGGATGAAGTATAGTGTATACTGTACTTAATACAGTGCCTAGCACATAGAGGGTACCCGGTAACAGTGACTCTTCACTGTTCCCAAGCCGAATTCTAACACTCCAAAGAATCATGCCAGCTTGGGGACTGCTTCAGACACCCCAGTTGTGGAGACAGCAGTAGGGAAACATTTTGTCCCAATAGTGCTGGTCTTAGCTGCTCTTTTCCTGATTAATTTTAAAAAGCAACATTTCCTCTCATCTGGGTTTGTGTCTTGCTTCTAGGGAGATCAAAGAAGGGGGAAAAATTATTGTGGAAGTTAATGGCAAAGTGGCAAAAATCAGCAATTTAAAGGTAAGCCTAAAATTGTTTTCCTTTTTCTTTCCCCTGAAGAGCTAGTATTAATTACAGTGACTTCTGGAGTGAAGGTGTATATGTGAATGCATTTAGAGAGGGGGAGTGGAAGAGGAAAGGATATTAGGGGAATTGTAGGAAGAGCTTTGGCCAACCACAAAGCAAATGTAAAAAGGTAACAGGGAAGAAGTTCTGGGGATGTAGTTACTGCAACCCAAGTTCTACCAAATGGGGTACAGCTATTTTGGAAACTGGTCAGTAGTAGATATTTTGAAAGTAAACACATGGCCAGCTTAAACATGTTGGGGGACAATTTGTGCATATGTTTAACTCACCTGACCTCCTGTTAGACTGGCTCAATCCTCATATTGGATATCACTTCATCAAGAAGCTTTAGCAGGGATTTTAGTATGCATCTGCTAATACAGAGCTCATTTTTAGCCATAGTGAGGCCAAGTAAAGATCAGATCTCAGAAGAGAGTCCAGCATTAGCCCAAGTCTTGCTGTAAATACTCTTCCATAGATCTGACTGATCTTTGAGTCACAACTGGACAGACACTAGCAACTTCCTTCCCCACCTTTACTACTTCCTCTGGCTTATTTCCTCATCCCATTCTTCCTTTTCCCAGGCCAGAGGAAGTGGAAGGGATTCTTTCTTTCTGAGCCTTGAGGAGTGGAGGACAGGGAAGCCAGCTATGTGAATGCCGCTGTGGTCAGTTTGCAGGTGGTACTTGACATTCCTGAGAGCTAAGGAAGCTGACTTGCAGAAGGAGGGTATTCTGGCCACCACCCCCCAGCCACATCCACTCTTGTGTTCCTCCCGTGATATGATCCATTTCCTTTTGTCAGTAGCTCTCTGCTGAGAGAGAAACCTGGCAGACTTTCAACAGGAGCTCCTCGGGGACCAAAGACCTTTCATTCTCTCTTGTCTCTTATTTATATCTCTGTTGCCTAATCACTTCAGCTGGTTTGTTCTGAGAGCTTATATTTTTGGTTCTTACGAATAAATCCTGGCCAAGATCATACTCTAATCTGCCCCCTGCTCACCTCACTGGCCAGCTATCCTCTTTTGTGAGTCCAGTTATCTATTCAGAATCTCTTTGTCATTCTGCCAGCCTCATTCTACTGTGGGTTTTAGTACCCAGTTCAAGGGATTGTTTCTCCCTGTCCAGAATCTAAATATTAAGTAATAAGATAGGTATTTCTGTGAATAATGCCACTCTCCCCAGTACCTGGAGGTCGGTACAGTTCCAAGCTTTGGCTCGGCCCTCTTCTACCCCAAGCAGTTGGATCGGGCCCAGCTCTTCTGTTCAACATGCTCTTTGGGGATGGATACCCCAGGGACCTCTGTGAAAGCTCTAGGTTGACAGAGCCTATCAGGCCCAGGGACTGAATTCTCATGCACTACTGGTATATTTTATAGAAGTACTCAGAGAAGAAATGATAGTAAGAAGAGGCCCAGGGAAGAAGAGGTTTTTTCTCCCAAGTGGTCTTATACCTCACAGGGCTGGTTTGTATGTAGATATGTGATAATATGGTAGACATTTAATTCTCTGGTGCTTCATTGTACCTAACAAGATGAAGACAAAGGTTACTTTTTCTCCTCTTTTCAGGTAGATATCATAAAGGTTATCATGATCAGTCAAGGTATCTCTGTCTACAAACAGAGGAATCAAGTGCCTCTGATTTGATTCTGATATTACAGTAGAGAAGATACTAGATCCTGTGTTTAATTTTAGGTGGATGGTCGACCTAATGGCTTTGGCGACTCCCGGGAGAAGGTTGTGGCGTTTGGCTTTGATTACTGCTACTGGTCAGTCAACCCAGAGGATCCCCAGTATGCATCTCAGGATGTGGTAATGTCATTTTCCTTCACTTTTCCCAGGTCTTTATAACTGGATAATTATTGGGAAATTTACATGAAATCTGAGCCCTGGCTATTTATTGCTTATGTTAGGTTGGTCAGAAACTAATGATGTTTTGATCTGGGAAGTATTGTTTGCAGCAGATCTCCTGAGGACTGAGAGGATGAGCCAGGCCTTTGCTGGCTAATGCTGTTGGTCGTCCTTCCTGCTGCTTAGCTTTCCCACAAATTTCCTAGGCAGCAGGTCTGGTCAAGGGGGTCTACACAGGACTTCTGTTTCTGTGGAGCAGCAGCATTGTCCTGCTTGGAGCACTGTCAGAGGTCATACATTTGGTCGCTATGATGGGCAGCAAGCCTTGCCTGAGTCACTTCTGTGACCACAGACAGTAGCTCTTATCCTAGCAGCCGCCAGGGTCCTTTCTAAAGTTAGAAAAATAATTTCTTTGGCTTTTCATATGTTCTTTCTTACATGAGAAAGAGAATAGTAGAGGAATATGTCCTTAGGAAAAAGTATTGAAAAGGGATATTTTTGGGGAGGAGCCCTAGACAACCATTGCCTATCAGTCTATATTCCTTTGAATAAAAAGCCAATGTGTGTTTTCTGCTAAGGATTTCAGTCCTTTGTGAAACTTTCCCTAATTATGTTAAAGAAAGCATGTTATCAAGTTTGAGTGATTTAGAGGATAGCATAGATGTACCTCATTTTATGACATTTGGTTTTATTGCACTTAATAGATACTGCATTATTTACAAATTGACTGTTTGTGGCAACTCTGCATTGAGTAAGTCTGTCTGTGCCAGTTTTCATAGCATTTATTCACTTCGTGTCTCTGTGTGACATTTTAGTAATTCTCATAATATTTAAATTTTTAAAAATTATTATTCCACTTTCATAGTTATCTCTGGTCATGTCACCACTATGACTCACTGAAGGCTCAGATGATGGTTAGCATTTTTTAGTCTTAAAGAATTTTCTAATCACGATTTGTTCATTGTTTATAAACGTACTACTGTTGCACTTAGTAGATGGCAATATGTGTAAATATGTCTTTGGTATGCACTTGGAAACCAAAAAATTCATGTGACTTGACTGCCTTTGTTGCAATTATTCTCTTTATTGTGTTGGTCTGGAGCCAGACCTGTAACATCTCCGAGGTCTACCAGTACTGATTTTTCTGCTAGTGCAGACTTCTGAAGATGATTGGATAGTTCTAAACCATGGAAATATAATTCCCCATCCTTCCCTTTTGAGGGGACCACGTGGAAACAAAACCCTAGACCACTGTGGGATTTCTTATTTTCGTTGGTCCCTTCTGTTATAATATGAGCACCTCACTTTTTTTTTAGTTTGTTTCCTTTATTTAAAAAAATTTTTTTAATTAAAGAAAAACTTTTTTCTTTACATTATTTTGTTGGTTTTGCCATACCTTTGCCATGGGTATACATGTGTTCCCCTTCCAGAACCCCCCTCCCACCTCCCTCCCGATTCCATCCCTCTGGGTCATCCCAGTGCACCAGCCCTGAGCACCCTGTATCATGCATCAAACCTGGGCTGGCGATTCGTTTCACATATGATAATTTACATGTTTCAATGCCGTTCTCCCATATCATCCCTCCCTCGCCCTCTCCCATAGAGTCCAAAAGACTGTGCTATATATCTTGTCTCTTTTGCTGTCTTGCGTACAGGGTTCTAGTTACCATCTTTCTAAATTCCACATATATGCGTTAGTATACTGTATTGTTGTTTTTTCTTCTGGCTTACTTCACTCTGTATAATAGGCTCCAGTTTCATCCACCTCATTAGAACTGATTCAAATGTATTCTTTTTAATGGCTGAGTAATATTCCACTGTGTATATGTACCACAGCTTCCTTATCCATTCGTCTGCTGATGGACATCTAGGTTGCTTCCATGTCCTGGCTATTGTAAACAGTGTGGCAGTGAACATTGGGGTACACGTGTCTCTTGCAATTCTGGTTTCCTTGGTGTGTATGCCCAGCAGTGGGATTACTGGGTCATATGGCAATTCTATTTCCAGTTTTTTGGGGAATCTCCACACTGTTCTCCATAGTGGCTGTACTAGTTTGCATTCCCACCAATATTGTAATAGGGTTCCCTTTTCTCCACATCCTCGCCAGCATTTATTGCTTGTAGACTTTTGGATGGCAGCCATTCTGACTGGTGTGAAATGGTACTTCATTGTGGTTTTGATTAGCATTTCTCTGATAATGAGTGATGTTGAGCATCTTTTCATGTGTTTGTTAGCCATTTGTATGTCTTCTTTGGAGAAATGTCTGTTTAGTTCTTTGGCCCACTTTTTGATTAGGTCGTTTATTTTTCTGGAATTGAGCTGCAGTAGTTGCTTATATATTTTTGAGATTAATTCTTTGTTGCTTCGTTTGCTATTATTTTCTCCCATTCTGAAGGCTGCTT
Source organism: Antilocapra americana (assembly GCA_007570785.1). Taxonomy (NCBI): domain Eukaryota; kingdom Metazoa; phylum Chordata; class Mammalia; order Artiodactyla; family Antilocapridae; genus Antilocapra; species Antilocapra americana. The sequence continues at coordinate 11,530,080 of ML664176.1, read as the reverse complement.
TCACCTTGCTTTTAGTTTCCTTTGTTGTGCAGAAGCTTTTCATTTTAATTAGGTACCATTTGTTTATTTTTGCTTTTACTTCCAGTATTCTGGGAGGTGGGTCATAGAGGATCCTGCTTTGGTTTATGTTGGAGAGTGTTTTGCCTATGTTTTCCTCTAGGAGTTTTATAGTTTCTGGTCTTATGTTTAGATCTTTAACCCATTTTGAGTTTATTTTTGTGTATGGTGTTAGAAAGTGTTCTAGTTTCATTCTTCTGCAAGTGGTTGACCAGTTTTCCTAGCACCACTTGTTAAAGAGATTGTCTTTTCTCCAGTGTATATTTTTGCCTCCTTTGTCATATATAAGGTATCCATAGGAGCACCTCACTTTTGTAGTCATAATTAATTTGCCATAAATTCTTAGCAGGTGCAGTGTGGGTATTAGCTGGCCCCAATAAAGCCTTCTCTGTCCTTTGGTGGATGAGAGCTCTTACAGATCCAGGCTTGTCTTGTGGCCCTGGACTTTTATCCCAATACTTAAGCATGTATGAGGTAAATGGTTTACTGGTGTTCATATTGTTCTACTGAGATCCTCCAAGAAGAGCCAGGAAAGGAACTGACTTTTAAATAAGAGGATGGTACTCCTAAAGCAGTTCGCAGTTGTGACTGTATCTGTGGCATTGAAGACAGTGGTTTCTAGAAGAAAGTGTGAGCATTCCAATGGCTCCTTCCATTCTTCTTGGCCATAGCATAACTAAGACTGTTCTGTACATAAGAAACATTAACTATTTTGTGTACCATTTGATAGATAATCTGGGAAGTATATGTAAACAAAAATCACCATTTAATATACAGTGTACAGGTATAATTTTGTTTTGAGGCTCATATTTTGTATTTATGTAGCCTTAAGTGTGTAAAAATTATTTAGTGGAAACCCAGAAGCCCATAGAGGAGGGGAATTCATAAATATGATTCCTCTTCTGTTGCCTGATTTGAAATTCAGTGGAAAGATCAAATGAGATTTGGACAGGAAGCCTGTGCAGAGAGATAAAATCAGTGCCTCCTGAAATTTATTCTGGCTTGTTTACTAAAAATCTAAGGCATTCATTGGGTAGTATATGAGAGGGAAGGAAAGGAATTTCTGTCACAGGCTGGAGAAGGGCCAGAGTTTCCAGAATGTTGTCAACACTCAGATCCACCTGATTTTTTTGGAGGAACTCATCTCTGACAGAAATTGGAGCCCAGACTTTTGACCCTAATTAGTATGGCTTTGAGGTCACCAGGGTTAGGAGAGGCAGATTGTTATAAAATAGGACTTGGCATAGGAAAGAGTTTATATGTCATCTGGTTCTTCCTCTCCCAAAGCAATTGTTTCTACTGTCCTTCTGGTCATATTTTGGGGAGTTGGGGGGGCGGCACGAGAGGCCAGTCTTATTGAAGTATAATTTTGATATAAGTCACCACTTAGTGTACAGTTCTATGAGTTTTAACAAGCACATATAGTTGTACAGCTTACACTACAATAAGTATAAAAAATATTACATTATCCCCCGCATCTTCCATGTCTCTTTTGTAGTCAAACTATTCTCCTTAACCACCTAGACCCTGGCAATGTTTCCTTCCCTACAGTTTTATCTGCTTAATAATGCTGTGTAAGTGTAATATAATAGTAGGTAGCCTTTTGAGTCTGGCTTACTTCACTTAAGTGTAATGTATTGAATACTTGAGATTCACCTCTGCTGTGATTTGTAATCTGACCTTGATTCAGACTCATGTAAATACTTTTCTTGCCCCAAAGGACTCTTATGGCTTTGAAAACATTGATTCTAACTGCAAAGAGTGAGGGACCAAGTCCCTGGAAGACTGTACTTCCTTTTATGAAGGAAGGACTGTCATCACCCTCAGAAATACAGCACTGATTTCAAAATATCCAGATATCTGCATTGAAATTTTCCCTACTGGTCTTAGGGGGATTTTTAGCAACATCATAAGCCATTGCATGGTAGATGTTGATGAGAAGTCACCTGTTTGGTGTTGGTGCTGCCTCCTCCTCATGGTCTTTTAGAATGTTAGAGCTTGAAGGGAACCTAGCAGTCATCCAGGCCAGGCTTTCCCAACCTCAGCACTACTGATATTCTGGTTGTGTAATTCTTTGTTATGAGGAATCTGTCCTGTGTACTGTAGGATCTTTAGCAGTGTTGCTGGCCTCTACTCTCTAGATGCTGGTAGTACTCCCAATTATGACCATCAAAAATGTTTTCAGACAAGGCCCATCTTCTGGGCCAACCCTCTTATGTTCCATATACAATGTATAACTAACATAGGCTTATAGAGGCAGTTAATGCCCAAGCAGGATGAGAACCTTGCTTGCTCTAATGGCCTTTGCATTGTGTTGCGTCATTCTACCTCTTCTCTTTATGCTTATGTTACAGCCTCAAAAAACAAGTTCAAGGTTAAAATTCCTTAGTGCTTTAGCACTTCCCAGTCCTTAATGGTGACACACTTAAACACATAGATCAGGTGTCAACAAATATGAGCCTGTAGAGAGCAAGTCAACTATAAGTTCTGCTGAGAGAGAGAGAAAAAAAAAAGTTCTGCTGAGAGGCAGCTTCCTTGTTAATTATCTGTAGATCCTAAATGTTTATCATTTCATATGACTCTCTCCCCAAAATCTATCAAACATATATTTTTACTCTATTTTATAGGTAAGGAAACTGAGGCATGAAAGGTTACAAGGCTTGCCTGAGTCACTTAGCCAGTAAATAAGTAGTGAAGCAAGGATTCAAACCCAAGACAGTCGGGCTCTAAATTGTATGTCGTGTCCACCAAGCCTCACTGATTCTCAACAGTAGACAATTCTCATTTAGTCAACTAGTGACCTGGTCCTCTCTTTCTACGTATTATCTGTTTCCATCCTTTCAGCAACCTAAAATGGAGACGATTTTATTCTCTTTCTATAGTTGGGGAAATTTAGGCTTAAAGAGATTACATGATCTGCCCAAAGTCACACAATAAGAAAATGGGTCTAGGATTTGAACACAGGATCATCTGAATGCAAAGTTCATATTTTTTTATAAAAATATAAAAAGAAATATATAGTAAAAGGAAGAGAAGGAAAATTGAGAGAAGATGATGGGAAAGAGAGAGAGAGAGAAAAAGTTATGGTGAATGGGGATTGGCAGGGGATTATACTATCTGATTTGACGTCAGAGTCATGGGGTAATGAACATCAGCATTCCATTTTTTTTTTCAATTTGAAAGCAGTCATTGTTTATTAACTGACTAGATTGCAAAAATAATTATGATAGATACCTTAGTTCATCCTTCTAATAAGCCTGTTGATCTAGTCTTCCCTGTTGCCAGCATCTCCATCTTCTACAAAATGGGTGGTCTTTTTCTTCATGCCTCCTCATGGAGAAGACAATTTAAAGGATCACAGGAAGCTGCTTGCTTCTTTGAAACATTTTCCAGCATACAGATGTCATGAATCATATGCTCCATGCGGATGATGCCTTATTTCCCAATAGATTAGGTAATCAGTGTGCTATCCATCAGGGCAATTCACTTCTTGTTGATTTTGCCATAACCTCACTTGTAGATGAATTCATTGACAGACTTCAGATTTGGGTACCCCCATTCAATGTATTGGAGAAGGACATGGCAATCCACTCCAGTATTCTTGCCTGGAAAATTCCATGGACAGAGTAACCTGGCGGGCTACAATCCACAGGGTCACAAAGAGGCAGACACTACGAGTGACTGAGCACTCTTGAAGTTAGAACTGGATTTGAATTCAGGCACAGCCACTTGTTAGCTGGCTTACTTCAGACAGATAACTTAACCTTTCTGAATCTTATTTTTTTTAGCTGGAGTTACTGTGAAGAGGAAAGAAATAATGATGTGAAGTGCTCAGTCTATGGCTTGGCAACTAGAAGTTAAGTAAATGAGGTCATGAGTGCCGTGGCTTGGGTTGTGATTATCACTATCACAGTACAAGAGAAGCAAGGCTCATGCTTCTTTCTAAGAGCTGAACTAGATTTGAAAATCTCTGAATCTCTGTTGTGCTCACTTATGGGACCAGCATGCTCTACTTGGAAAATTAACTTCCCTCCCTTCCTCCTGGTCAGGAACATCTGTTGGAGCGGGAGTCCTCTGCTCAAGCATATTGTGTTTGGGTGATTATGTGTTTGTAAAAATTTCCATGAAGAGCATTAGCTCAGCTTTACCCACCAAGGACTGTGAGTGGCTATCAAAACAAGTGCAGACTGAGTCAACAGAAAGCCAGTCAGGAACAAAAAAAACCACCCAGCCCTTGTGGGACGTGATTGCTTCTATACTCCTGGGAATCTTTTATTTTAAAGTGCTTTTGTTATTTGGCTAAAACACATGCCTAAAATGCCTGTAGCTTTTCCACATGAAAAATTGTGTGAGTGAGCAGAGATTTCCTCCCAACTACCAAATTCAAAACTGAACTTCTAGTAGTACTGTGATTGTGTTTGTTGTTGTTTACATGTCTGTAATACGCTGAATACCACACAACACACAAAGACCATCCATTGCTTACCCTCAAAGAGCCCTGGCAGGGGCCAGGATGGAGGGCAGTGTGTGTGTGTGTGTTGACTTGCATGCATGCATGTGTGTTTGTGTTACAGGTTCTTTGGTGAACATATTCTCCAGTCCCGGACTCCAGTTTAAGGACATTAGGAACCTGGAAAAGCTTCAGAGGAAAATCCCACACACCCCAGAATGATTAAAGGGCTGGCTGCAGGAACCAAAAAGAAAGCTACTGTCACTGTAGTGCACGCCGTGTGTGTGATTATTTAATGAAGGAACATTGCTCTGGAGACAGGAAAGACAGGTGATAGTGCTTTGCAAGTATGGAGCATGATGATTTTAAGTTTATGCAGCATTAGAACAAGCTGGTCTTCATTGCCATTAGGAGAAAATAAAAGAGAATTCCCTGGCCATCCAGTGGTTTGTACTCTGTGCTTTCACTGCCAAGGGCACAGGTTGAATCCCCGGTCAGGCAACTGAATTTCTGCAAGCTGTGCAGCACAGCCGAAAAAAAGAAAAGGAAAAAATAGAGAAATTTCAGATTAAATTACAAAGGACTATTTGTAATTAGGACATGAAGAGGACCTTGTGCAGAGTTTTTGAATCCAGCTAAATAGGTTTGACTTTAGAATTCTGGAATTTTGGTGTTAGAAATGCTAGAGACCGTCATGACACACATTTGAAGGATAAAGGCATAGAGAGACAAAAATAGCAATTATAGGGTGTTTTTTCTTTTTGGCTAGTCCAGGATTGTGCTTGATGTTGCATGGGAATGCCTGTTGCTTATTCTACTGACAGGGTCGTGAACTGTAACACAGAGTTTCCTGCAGGGCAGGAAGTGTGCTGCTTAACAGAATTCCAAGGAAAGATCTTGTTCTTGAGACTGGGCCTCTCCCTGGCTCTGTACTCCGTCAAGATGAGGACATAGCATTGTAGCCATCTAGTAGTATGTGGGGGCATTGAGCGCCTAGTATTATAGGTTCTCTAATGTGACATATGCTTTTTTGTACAGTTCTTCTGTGTATTCTTGCCACCTTTTCTTAATTTCTTCTTCTTTTAGGTCCTTGCCAGTTTTGTCCTTTATTGTGTCTGTCTTTGCATGAAATGTTCCCTTGTTATGTCCAATTTTCTTAGACATCTCTAGTCTTTCCCATCCTGTTGTTTTTCTGTATTTCTTTGCATTGTTCACTTACGTAGGCTTTCCTAGCTCTCCATGCTATTCCCTTGGGTATATCTTTCCCTTTCTCCTTTGCCTTTCACTTCTTTTCTCAGCTATTTGTAAGGCCTCCTCAGACAACCACTTTGCCTTCTTAAATTTCTTTTTCTTGGGGATGGTTTTGATCACCACCTCCTATACAATGTTACGAACCTCCATCCATAGTTTTTCGGGCACTCTGTCTACCAGATCTAGTTCCTTGAATCTATTCATCACCTCCACTGTATAATCATAAAGGATTTAATTTAGGTCATACCTGAATGGCCTAGTGATTTTCCCTACTTTCTTCAATTTGAATAATTCCACAAACTATGGAATATTCTTAATGAAATGGGAATACCAGACCACATTACTTGCCTCCTGAGAAACCTGTATGCAGAATAAGAAGCAACAGTTAGAACTGGATGTGGAACAACAGACTGGTTCATAATTGGGAAAGGAGTACCTCAAAGCTGTATATTGTCACCCTGCTTATTTAACTTATATGCAGAGTACATTATGCGAAATGCCAGGCTTAATGAATCACACTGGAATCAAGATTGCTGGGAGAAATATCAACAACTTCACATATGCAAATGATACCACTTAAATGGCAGAAAGCAGAGAGGAACTAAAGAGCCTCTTGATGAAAGTGAAAGAGGAGAGTGAAAAAGCTGGCTCAAAATTCAACATTCAAAAAACTAAGATCATGGCATCCAGTCTTATCACTTCATGGCAAATAGATGGGGAAAGTGTGGAAACAATGACAGATTTCATTTTCTTGGCCTCCAAAATCAATGCGGATGGTGACTGCAGCCACAAAATTAAAAGACGCTTGCTCCTTGGAAGAAAAGCTATGATAAACCTAGACTGCATATTAAAAAGCAGAGACATCACTTTTCCAGAAAGGTCTGTGTAGTCAAAGCTATGGTTTTTCCAGTAGTTGTGTATGGATGTGAGAGTTGGGCCATAAAGAAGGCTGAGCACCAAGGAATGGATGCTTTCAAACTGTGGTGCTGGAGAAGACTCGAGAGTCCCTTGGACTGCAAGGAGATCCAACCAGTCAATTCTAAAAGAAATCAACCCCTTAATTGGAAGGACTGATGCTGAATCTGAAGCTCCAATGTTTTGGCCACCTGATGGGAAGAGCTGACTCATTGGAAAAGACTGATGCGGGAAAATATTGAGGGCAAGAGGAGAAGGGGACAACAGAGGATGAGATGGTTAGATGGCATCACTGACTCAATGGACATAAGTTTGAGCAAACTCAGAGAGACAGTGAAGGACAGGGAAGCCTTGTGTGCTGCAGTTCATGGGGTTGCAAAGAGTCAGACACGACTTAGCTACTGAACAATGACAACAACATTGTGTCCAGGCTGGGGCTACTTACTGCTTCCTCAGAAATAACGTTTCTTCCTGGAGACTGCAACTCATTATAAGATGATAATTGATCTATGACCTCCTGCCTCAGAGAGTAAGTAGAGAGGAGTATGACCCTCACTTTTGTTGCATCTGCTGCACTTGGAATGTGAATGAAGGCTTTGGAGAAGAGGAAAGAAGGTGGAAGAGTTACTGAAACTGAAGAGGGACCTTGGAGGAGCAGGATAAGGGGAAAACATGAAGAAGAAACCAAGGTGAGGAGGAATTTGAGAGTTCACAGAGGGGTTAGGATTATATCATTTTTTACAGTAGATATCATTTCCAATTTAGGTATAGGAACAGGCTCAGATAGGTTGAGTAGGTTGCTTGAAGGTCACACAATCAAGCAACGGAGCCAGGATTCAAACCTTTGGCTGTGTGATTCCGAAGTTCAAGCTCTCAAATGCTGATTGTTTATGCATAGTTCTCTGTTTCTTATTTCCAGTGCTGCACGTCTTAAATGATCAATCAGTGGTTAGCGGGTTGATAATTTCATTTATGGTTCAATGGATGAGAGATAAGCAGGACTCTGCCTTCCTGAATCTTATGGCCTATTTCGAGAAGGCCTTGCAGTTTGCCTAAGCTAGAGAGCCACAGACATCTATGAATTTCTCTGTGCATCCCTTTCCCTAATGCATATATGTGCTAGGGCAGCTGGGGAGCGTGTGGGCGTCAAAGGATTTTCTCATGAATATTTGCAGAGCTGTGTACATTCCATTGCTAGTGCTAGTTCTTCCCAACCAAGATGGAGACAGAAGTAGAAGGGAGAGAATTTTATAAGAAAAAGCCTTTTTGTGCAATAATTGGATGGGGCTCTGTAGGCCTGTGTGGGGGAAGGGAGATTACCATGAGTGTTTCATTTCAGCACATTCCCTCTGCCAACAGCACAGCTGCTTGGCTCCATAGCATGTCCATGGGCTGGATTTTAAAGGAATAAGGTCATTCCTTTGGCTTCATCTAAACTCATTTTTTCCCCCTCTCTAGAAACTTGATTGTCAGTCTTTAAAGGTTAGCTTTTAGACGTACAAACAAATCTGAAGAACTGAGATCCTTGACACTTAATGCTTGCTGTTGGTGCTGGATGCCTGTTAAAAACAATTAACGGCAGAAATGAGAGAAATCTTATACAAAAGCTTGTTTGGATTTTTTTTTTTCCTCTGTGAGCCAAGGGTAACAGGAATTTCTGGTACTATCTGGAGTCCTTGAGATTTAGTCTGGGGAGAGAGGTTGTGTATAGGAGTGGCATGCCCAAATGTTGATAGTTAGCTGGAAACTTGGGGCAGCCTAAGCATAAATATAGATAGAGGTCCTGAGACATGTCCTTGCTGTCCTGCAGTGCTGAGAAGTTGCCCTATACTCCACTTTCTTTACACTTGAATTTGTCCTGGATTTAAAAGGATTGTCAGTTAATTGCTTGAATATGAGAGGCATGACGATGGAGATTATCACTTTGAGGATCTTTGGAAAAACCAATCTGAAAAATCACCTGAACAAGAGGGTGTAAAATGAAGAACAGCCCTTTGAACAAAAGATCTGTGTGTCCACCACAGCGGGCACATGTTCACAGGCAGACTGATAACAGTAAGCTTCTCCAGTGGGAGCCACCTGGTCTGCATTGCCAGGTGCTAAATTATCTCCCACATACTTGCACAGTGAGCCTGTGTCAGGTCCCCTCTCAGCACCTTTCAATGGTCCTCTTTTTGGGGGGAGCCAGTCCAGCTGACCAACAAAAGGCCCCTTCTAAGTGCAGTGTTCTGAAAAGGGTTCAGAAGGTGTCAAGAAAGAAATGGGACTGGTCTCTCTCTAGTTCTTTGCTCAGCAGAAAGCAGACAGCTGCATAAAATGTGTTAGTAGATTAATTAGTTTATTAAAATATCTTGCTATAAAAGTGATACAAGCTAAGTGGAAAATGTTCAAGCAGTCCAGAAGGGTATAATGTAAAAACCTAAACCCCTTCCCCTTTCACACCTCCCTACTAGTCTCATTCTTCAGAGGTAACCACTTATCTTTAAAAAAAAAAGTACTAATGGGCTTACACTGTATATTTTATTTTCAACTGGCTTTACTTTATCACGTTATCTTGGCCCTAATTTATTGGCAGTACCTATTGTTCTACCTCATTGTTTTAATGCTATATAGAATTCCATCGTACAAAGGTATTGTAGTTTAATTATTTTTCTAGTGATGTATGGTTTGAATATATTATATGATATATAATTATAATTACATAATTATGGATTCCTGCTATTATGTAATATGTATTATGTGTCTGCTATTCTCTGTCGGAGAAGGCAGTGGCACTCCACTCCAGTATTTTTGCCTGGAAAATCCCACGGACGGAGGAGCCTGAAGGCTGCAGTCCATGGGGTCACAAAGAGTCGGACATGACTAAGCAACTTCATTTTCGCTTTTCACTTTCATGCACTGGAGAATGAAATGGCAACCCACTCCAGTGTTCTTGCCTGGAGAATCCTGGGAGCGAGGAGCCTGGTGGGCTGCCATCTGTGGGGTCGCACAGAGTCGGACACAACTGAAGCGACTTAGCAGCAGCAGCTGCTGTTCTCTGTAATACTAGAGTGAGCGTCTTTAATTTTAAGTAGTGCAGCTGCTTGTTCGGAGAGTAGTGTATCTTAAATTTCAATATATTTTTGTCTAATTTCCTTCCCAAAAGATTGTACCAATTTACATGCTTATAGTAGTGTATCAGGATACTTTACCACATTCCTTGTCAATACTAGGTGTTATCAAACTCTTTAGTCTTTGCCTGTCTTATTAGAAATGGCATCCTGTTTTTAGCTTTTCTTTTTGTTTTATTTGATGAGCATCTCTATGTTTCTGGCCATTTTTATGCTTTCTTCCCTGTGAATTATGTGTTTATGTATTTTCCCCCATTTTTCTACTCTACGGTTCATCTTTCTCTTATTTTTTAGAACAGTTATAATATTAAGGAAAATGTTCCATGTCATAGATGTTGCAAATGTTTCCCCTGTTTACTTTTGTTTTGATTTTGTAATTTTTCCCCTGTGTGTGTGTTTAAATGTAGTCAAATTTATTGACCTTTCTCTGTGGCTTCCTGGTACATTAAGCTTAGAAGGGCCTGCCATTCTGAAGGATGAAAGTATTTGCTATTTTTTTTTCTGGTATACTAATTAATTAATTTTCTTAATTTAAATATTTGATCCTTTTGAGTTTTTTGGTGAAGGAAATGAGGTGGGGCTTGAACATCCATCCTTTCTCCGCTGATAATGTTAGGTGAAACACATTGACTGAAGCTGCCCATCCTGGCCAGGCACCATAGTAACCGTTTGGATGAGTTATTTTATGACAGGAGGTTCCTTACCAGGAACATGGAACTAATAAGCCACCACCAATAGGAATAGTTCTGGAAAAGTCAAAAGAAGATGCCACCTGTCTTACCACCTCCCAGAATCCTTCTCACTGGCATCCATCTTGGCTGAGCAATGCTTGTGCCTCTAGGAAGGACAATGAGTCAAAATGATTGGCCAGAAACAATCTGGAATCCCATCACCATAATACCAGAGACTGCAAACCACATGGCAGAACCGACCTCGTGGGTTCTCTCACTCTCCTGCTCTCCACCCACACACCCCTTCCCAATAAAGTCTCTTGTTTTGTCAGCACGTGTGTCTTCTTGGACAGTTCATTTCCAAGTATTAGGAAAAAGCTCCCTTTTGGGCCCTGGAAAGGGTCCCCCTTCCTGCAACAATATGAAAAAGCCATTTTAATCATTTGCTTAATTCCTGTGTATACCTTCGGTCTCTTTTAAAATTATTTTGTTTCATTGGTCTATTTGTACTTCTGTGCCAGAACTATATATAGTGTTTCAGAAGTTTCTTTTCCAAGATCTGAAGTTAGGGGGTGGTCATTATTGTATCCTGGCTCTAATGAGTCTGTGGTTTACACATATTTACTCAGCTCAGCTTCCAGCAAAAATAGCCTTTTTAGGATCCTGAGCAGGGGCTTCCCAGGTGGTGCTGGTGGTACAGAATCTGACTGCTAATGCAGGAGATTTAAGAGAGTGAGGTTCTATCCCTGGGTTGGGAAGATCCTCTGGAGGAGGTCATAGCAACCCACTCCAGTACTCTTGCCTGGAGAATCCCATGGACAGAGGAGCCTCGCAAGTGAAAGCGGATAGAGTCTCATAGAGTTGGACAGGACTGAAGCGACTTACACAGACACATGCAGAATCCTGTACAGGTGTGGGGATGAAGGGAAACAATGTGTTTATATCTCTATTTTGTTTACTTTTACCTTTTAACCCTTTTCTCTCACCTCTCCATTGACTCAACATTAAGTTTGATGTTTTATTTGTGAAAGTTCACTAAGATCCTATAATACTTTGATTATTTTAGCTTCTTCATTCATTCATTCAACCTACATCTACTGAAAAATATGCCCAGAATTATGCAAGGCACTGGAAATAATAAGAGTTGGACACTGTACTTAGTCAAGAAAAACTTAGTTCTTGAGGGAGACAGATACATAGAATTAATTACCTTACAGTGGGGTAAATAATACTGTAGTAAATATTTTATTAAACATTTGAAAAATCTTGAAGAGAGAGGTTAGCCTTTTTTCATTGGGAGTGGGGATGTTGTCAACAAGTCTACTCCACAGGGTGATTTCTCTTTTCAGTACTGAATAGGATTTAAACATGTAGTTCTCTTCCAAAGACGAGAAAGACCTTAAGACTTGAAGGTGGTGGTTCACATGCATGGATTTAACTACACAGTTTGGTAAGTTTCCAAAAAAATCAGTGACTTCTCCAAAGCATCACATGAGCCATTCACTCATCTTTACTTGATCCACTCCCTTCTGGTTTCATTCTAGATACCACTTAGTCTTATAAAATAGATTTATGAATCATTTGATTGAGCCTGGCTATACAGAATATTAACTTGATTTCTGATCATTTCGAGGGAGCTGGGGTCAGCAAAAACCTCTCTTCTCTTAATTCCTGTGGATTTAAGGCAGAGTGGATGGTTTCTCAATTTTCAAGTGTGAGGCAGAGGAGTATGAGCTGTTTATAGATTCACCTCCCCCAACAGATGAACACAATAGAAGCCTGAAATCAAATGTTGACCAGATGTGCCCAGGCTTCTCCCAGCTTATATTTAGAAGTTGGAAAAGGCAGAAGGAAGTTGGTCTCAGGGCAGAATTGGTTGGACTCACTCATAAGATGATTGTCTGTATACAAACAACCCCTTGCGTCTGGTCTGCAGGAGCAGAAGGGTAAAAGAAGTGTGTATGCAAACTCATTTTTCTTGCTTCTTTTCCTGAAAGTGGGAGATTATTCCTTGGTTAGTCATTTCATTGCTCAACTCTTGCCTCTGTAGTTGGGCGGTTAGACAAAGTGGAAAAGCTTTCTGGGGATATGTGCTGAGTTGATGTGGGGTAAGAGCCAGTGCGGCTCCCGTGCTGTTAGTGGAGGTAGTGGCTCTGCTCAGATGAGATCTGACTGAAATAGAAACCCTCAGTTGCCTTTTCTTTTTCTCTTTACTATTCCTTCCTTATTAAACTAACACATCTTGCTTGTGGTGGTGGTATGGTTTAAAGCACAAACATGTAGTGGTTTCTGGCTGGTATTGTTTTTCCTTTCCTTCCCACATTAAAGATTTTTGAGAAAATAGAAGCAGCTTCCCCCTTTAATAAGCATCTGGCACCATTTGCATGGAGTTTAGAGACTTGATTTCAGGGTTTGGAAATGTAATATTTAATTTTGGAGAATGTTCTCATGAATGACTCCTATAAATGGCAAGAAAGAAAAAAAAACCCACGATTTGAGAACCTACTGTATTCTAGGTACTGAACTGAGTACCTAATTCCTCTCATTCACTCTTAAACAGCAACCCCATAAAGTGGGTTATTATCATCTCTGTTCTACAGATGTCAACAACAGGGCTCAAAGAGGTTAGGGTAAGTTCTTTAGGTCCACACTGCTAAGAGATGGAGTCCAGATTGAAACCCAGATCTGGTACCTGCAAAGCCCTTGCTCTTTCCATTACCCCTGCCACCTGTTGTGTGCGCTAACTCCTCCTGACTATGTGCTCGCCTCTGATATTTGAAGTATGATATGAATTAGCTGACAATTAGAAGAATTTGAATTGTTAAACTTTGCATTTATCATAAGAAAGGATCCAGGAATCATAATGAAGAACATGTAGTTTCAAGCCTCCCTGTCGTTGCTTCTCTCTGAGATATGGAGAATACCATCTATTTTAAATTTTGTGTCTGAAGCAAGTGCTGTCTACAGGTGGAGTGGGGTGTTTTCTACTGAACCCCTCAAATAACTCTAGTTGACCCAGTCACTTTCTGAGATGCAAAAAATAGTCCTACTTTACAGCAAATGGATGCTTCATTTAACCTATTCTGACCCAAGATGTTTGTTATTGTTTAGTCATTAAGTCGCATCTGACTCTTTTTGACCCCATGGACTGCAGCAGACCAGGCTTCCTTGTCCTTCGCTATTTCCCAAACTTTGCTCAGACTCATGTCCATTGAATTGCTGATGCCATCCAACCATCTCATCCCCTGTCACCCCTTTCTCATGCCCTCATACTTTCCAAGCATCGCGGTCTTTTCCAATGAGTTGACCCTTTGCATCAGGTGGCCAAAGTCTTGGAGCTTCAGCTTCCAATTAATATTCAGGGTTGATTTCTAAAGATTGACTGGTTTGATCTCCTTGCTGTCCAAGGGATTCTGAAGAGTCTTCTCCAGCACCACAATTTGAAAGCATCAATTCTTTGGTACTCAGCCTTCTTTATGGTCCAGCTCTCATATCCATACACGACTACTGCAATAACCATAGCTTTGACTATACAGACCTTTGTCGGCAAAGTGAAATCTCTGCTTTTTATACACTGTCTAGATTTGTCTAACTTTGTAAGGAGCAAGTGTCCATTAATTTCATCACTGCAGTCACCATCAGTGGTGATTTTGGAGCCCAAGAAAAAAAATCTGTCAGTTTCCACTTTTTCCCCTTCTATTTGCCATGAAGTGATGGGACTGGATGCCATGATCTTATTTTTTTGAGTGCTGAGTTTTAAGCCAACTTTTTCACTCTTCTGTTTCACTTCTAGCAAGAGGCTCTTTAGTTTCCATTCACTTTCTGCCATTAGAGTGGTGTTATCTGCATATCTGAGGTTATTGGCATTTCTCTTGGCAGTTTTGATTCCAGCTTATGATTCATCCAGCCTGGCATTTCACATGATGTACTCTGCATATAAGTTAAGCATGGTGACAGTATACAGCCTTGATGTACTCCTTTCCCAATTTTGAACTAGTCTTTTGTTTCATGTCCAGTTCTAACTGTTGCTTCTTGACCTGCACACAGGTTTCTCAAGAGGCAGGTGAGGTGGTTTGGTGTTCCCATCTCTTGAAGAATTTTTCACAGTTATGATCCACACAGTCAAAGGCTTCCATGTAGTCAATGAAGTGGAAGTAGATGTTTTCCTGGAATTCCCTTGCTTTTTCTATGATGCAGTGGATGCTGGCAATTTGATCTTTGATTCCACTGCCTTTTTTTTTTATTAAATTTTCTTTACTTTATTGTGTTGGTTTTGCCATACATTGACATGAATCTGCCATGGGTATACATATGTTCCCCCTCCAGAACCCCCCTCCCACCTCCCTCCCAATTCCCTCTCTCTGGGTCATCCCGGTGCACCAGCTCCGAGCATCAGACCTGGGCTGGCGATTGATTTCACATCTACTGCCTTTTCTAAACCCAGCTTGAACATCTGAAAGTTCTCAGTTCACATACTGTTGAAGCTTAGCTTGGAGAATTTTGAGCATTACTTTGCTATCATGTGAAATGAGTACAATTGTGCAGTAGTTTGAACATTCTTTGACATTGCCCTTCTTTGGAATTGGAATGAAAATGACCTTTTCCAGTCCTGCGGCCATTGATGAGTTTTCTAAATTTGCTGGCATATAGAGTGCAGCACTTTAATAGCATCATCTTTTAGGATTTGAAATAGCTCAGCTGGAATTCCATCACCTCCACTAGTTTTGTTTGTAGTGATGCTTCCTAAGGCCCACTTGACTTCACACTCCAGGATACTTGGCTCTAGGTGAGTGACCACACTCTTGTGATTGTCTGGGTCATTAAGATCTTTTTTGTATAGTTCTTCTGTGTATTCTTGCCACCTCTTCTTAATCTCTTCTGCTTCTGCTAGGTTCTTGCCATTTCTGTCCTTTATTATGCCCATCTCTGCATGAAATGTTCTCTTGGTAATTCCTATTTTCTTGATGAGATCTCTAGCCTTTCCCATTCTATTGTTTTCCTCTGTTTCTTTGCAGTGTTCAATTAAAACTTTCTTATCTCTCCTTGCTAGTCTCTGGAACTCTGCATTGAGATGGGTATATCTTTCCCTTTTTCTTTTCCTTTTGCTTCTCTTATTTCCTCAGGTATTTGTAAGCCCTCCTCAGATAACCATTTTGCCTTTTTGCATTTCTTTTTCTTTGGGATGGTTTTGGTCACCACCTCCTGTACAATGTCATGAACCTCCATCCATAGTTCTTTAGGCACTCTGTCTACCAGATCTAATCTCTTGAATCTATTCATCACCTGCACTGTATAATCATAAGTGGATTTGTTTTAAGTTATACCTGAATGGCCTAGTGGTTTTCCTTGCTTTCTTCAAAATTGCCTGAATTTTGCAAGAAGGAGCTCATGATCTGAGCCACAGTCAGCTCTCGGTATTAGTTTTGCTGGGTGTATAGCGGTTTTCTATCTTTGGCTGGAAAGAATATAATCAGTCTGATTTTGGTATCAATCATCTGGTGATGTACATGTGTAGAGTCATCTCTTGTGTTGTTGGAAGAGGGTATTTGCTATGATCAGTGTTTTCTTTTGATAAAATTCTGTTAGCCTTTGCCTTGCTTCATTTTGTACTCCGAGGCCAAACTTTCATGTTAGTCCAGGTATCTCTTAACTTCCTACTTTTGCATTCCAGTCCACTTTGATGAAAAGGACATCTTTTTTTTGATGTTAGTTCTAGAAGGTCTTGTAGGTCTTCATATATCCATTGAATTTAAGCTTCTTCAGCATTAGTGGTTGGGGCATATACTTAGATTACTGTGATGTCAAATGATTTGCCTTGGAAATGAACCAAGATCATTCTGTTGTTTTTGAGATTGCACCCAAGTACTGCATTTTAGACTCTTTTGTTGACTTTGAGGGTTACTCCATTTCTTCTAAGGGATTCTTGCCCACAGTAGTAGATACAATAGTCATCTGAATTAAATTCACCCAGTTCTATCCATTTTAGTCACTGATTCCTAAAATGTCGATGTTCACTCTTGCCATTTCCTGATTGACTGTGTCCAATTTACCTTGATTCCTGCACCTAACATTCGAGGTTCCTATGCAATATTATTCTTTATAGCATCAGACTTTACTTTCACCACCAGACACATCCACAGTTGAGTGTTGTTTCTGCTTTGGCTCAGCCTCTTCATTCTTTCTGGAGCTACTTCTCCACTCTTCCCCAGTAGCCAGGTTTTGAAGTTGACTTTACAAGTGGTGAAATTGTGCCCATGAAGGAATCTGGGATCTGTGCACTAACCCTGCCAGCCGGTGCTCCTTTCCTTCCTGGCACAACTCAGTGTGGCCTGGTACCACTTTTTCTTTTTTGGCTGTACCATGTGGCATGCAGGATCTTAGGTCACTGACCAGGGATTGAACCCATGCCACCCACAGTGGATGTGTGGAGGTTTAACTACTCTATCACCAGGAAAGTCAGCCTTTTTGGGAGGCACCTCTTTTTTTTTATTAAATATTTTTGCCTTTTCATGCTATTCATGGAGTTATCAAGGCAAGAATACTGAAGTGGTTTGCCATTCCTTTCTCCAGTGGGCCACGTTTTGTCAGAACTCTCCATCATGACCTGTCCGTTTTGGGTGGCCCTACATGACATGGCTCATAGTTTCATTGAGTTAGACAAGGCTGTGGTCCGTGTGATTAGATTGGTTAGTTTTTTGTGATTGTGGTTTTCAGTCTTTCTGCCCTCTGATGGAGAATGACAGCATCGGACCTTTCTTCCATCACCAGTCACATCCACAACTGGGTGTTGAGTAAAGTAAAAAAGTTGGCTTAAAGCTCAACATTCAGAAAACAAAGATTATGGCATCCGGTCCCATCACTTCATGGCAAATAGATGGAGAAACAGTAGCAGACTTTATTTATTTATTTTTTTACTCCAAAGTCACTGCAGATGGTGACTGCAGCCATGAAATTCAAAGATGCTTACTCCTTGGGAGAAAAGTTATGGCCAACCTAGATAGCATATTAAAAAGCAGAGATGTTACTTTGCCAATAAGGGTCCATCTAGTCAAGGCTGTGGTTTTTCTAGTAGTCACGTATGTGAGATATGAGGGTTGGACTATAAAGAAAGCTGAGCACTGAAGAATTGATGCTTTTGAACTATGATGTTGGAGAAGACTCTTGAGAGTCCCTTGGACTGCAAGGAGTTTCAACCAGTCCATCCTAAAGGAAATCAGTCCTGAATATTCATTGGAAGGACTGATGTTGAAGCTGAAACTCTAATACTTTGACCACCTGACGCGAAGAGCTGACTCATTTGAAAAGACCCTGATACTGGGAGACTGAAGGTGGGAGGAGAAGGGGACGACA
The DNA here is from genome assembly GCA_007570785.1 of Antilocapra americana. Taxonomy (NCBI): domain Eukaryota; kingdom Metazoa; phylum Chordata; class Mammalia; order Artiodactyla; family Antilocapridae; genus Antilocapra; species Antilocapra americana. The sequence continues at coordinate 11,512,276 of ML664176.1, read as the reverse complement.
GAGGATGAGATGGTTGGATGGCATCACTGACTCAATGGACATGAGTTTGAATAAGCTCTGAGAGTTGGTGTTGGACAGGGAGGCCTGGTGTGCTGCAGTCCATGGGGTTGCAAAGAGTCGGACACAACTGAGCAACTGAACTGAACTGAATTATTCTTGGCTGTGCTAGGTCTTCATTGCTGCACGGGCTTTTCTCTAGTTGCGGTGAGTGGAGGCTACTCTTTGTTGTAGTGCACTGTCTTCTCATTACAGTTGCTTCTCTTGTTACGGATCATGGGCTCTAGGGTGTGCGGGCTTCAGTAGTTGCGCTGCACTGGCTCTAGGCTCAGTAGTTGTGGTGCATGGGCTTAGTTGCTCTGCGGCATGTGGGAAGCCCTTGGTACCTCTTTTTCTAAGTAGGTCTTTCCTCATCTGTGAAGTACCCTGGGGTGTCCAGTTTCCTGTTGGGAGGGAAAGATGAAAGCAGGACCTCCAGTTTGAATCCAGAAGAATCTTAATATATGTTTTTGAATGAGGTGAAATCCTATATTGTTTACTGGTTCTATCCATAAGTCTACCCATGTTAATTTCCAAATATTTATTTTTTAATGAAGATGAGCCTCATCTGCTCAGTATCTTCCACATAGCATTTATACACCAGAGAGAATGAGTCTCTCAGGCATTTGTCAGCTCGGTTAGGGCTTTTAGGGGTTTATCAACTATGCTTCATTGCAAATCAGCCCCAGGTTTTTGAGTGACTGTCCAGGTTTGTGTCAGTGCATCTCTGGGTCGTCACCAACAAATGACTTTTGAGCTAAGTGCTCAACACTGTCAGGTCTCTTTGATCATCTAGGGTTTTTTTTTGTCTTTTGCATGCACTTTAGGAAGTGCCTATGACAACACCAGGAAGCACCTTTGTTCCAGGGCTATTGGCTAAGGCTGGAGTCACACTTTATTTATTTGAGGTGACTTGAGATAAAGATCTGAGGTGCAAGAAGTGCCACAAGATGAGTGTGATTTGAGGTCTTGTGATTCTAACATGCAGCTCTATCTTCTGCAAACTAGGGCAGTCTTCAGGGTTGGAGGAGGAAAGTGTGGCTTGAGAGGGAGAACCTGCCTGCCAGTGGGATGCAGGAGGCAGATGCTGTTCAGATCAACACGAAATTAATCTCTTTAACCAGACTTTGGATTGCTAAGAATGATACAGACTTTAGCTGGGCTGCTGAGCCCGACTGTAAAACTAGAACCATGTTGGGGGTTCAGCTCGTTTGCTTCTCCAGCATTAAGATTGGTCTCTAGAGACCCATTTAGACTAAACAATATTAAAAACAGGAAATTTGCTCCTAGCAGCATGGTTGCAGGAAAACTTTTTCCACTTAGGCAGGAATGAGAGTTAAAAACAGAAACTCCATCCTGCAGGCTTGTTTTCTTCTTATATAAAAGTAGTGTGCACAACTCCCAATGACTTGAAGCCGCTTGGCCCTACTTGACTGCCTGTCAGACTGCGGCCTGAGGGATTCATTACAGAAGGTGGTAAAGAGCCCTTGTGAACCCATTGAAGAACATGGAGGCAGTGCTCTGTGGAGGGTGCCAACATGGTGTTGTCTATCTTCACCTAAGATCATGTATGCAGAATTAATGTGGAAAGCACTTAGGGGAAACCTGGGAACAGCTATTGTTTAATTTGATTCAGCACCCATTTATGGTGTGTATTCTGGATTGGGTCCACAGGCTATGTATTCATTTACTCAGTCATTGTTAACCGAACACATACTGTGTGGTGTGCGTGGGCACCTCAGACATGTGATATGCTTTTTATCCTTTTTGTACTGTGGGACCTGCTCGGGTTTGCTACTGACAGTCAGCCTAGGGCAGCCCTGAATCAAACGGTTCAACTCCTGGGACTGCTCCTCTTCTGCATAATTTGCTGCTGAGATTGATGGGGGTGGACAGGGGACATTTTGGAAGAAGAGAGTAAGGACAAAGAGGAAGGTAAAACCTTGAGAGGAGGGCTTCCCTGTCGGCTCAGTGGTACAGAATCTGCCTGCCAACTCAGGAGACTCGGGTTCGATCGTGGCGCCAGGAAGATCCTTCATACTGTAGAGCGACTCAGTCCCTGCAGCATAACTGTTGAGCCTGTGCTCTAGAGCCTGGGAGGCACAATTACTGAAACTCGCACACCCAGCCCTACAGCCAGAAAAAGGCCCACACAGTAAACAAAGACCCAGCAGAGACAAAAACAAATAAATTTATAAATTATATATTTTAAAAAGCTAGAGAGGAAATGCTGTTCTTTTCTTCCTCTCCCACCGTGATGTCACTCTGCGTAAGTAGTCCAGCGGGGAGAGTGGACTGAAGGCCTCAGTGAACGTGAGTGACCCCAGCCTCTGTTCACCATGCTTGGTCAATGTGTCACGAACAAGGTTCTGTAGTAGAAGAAACTGTGTGGTGAAAAGATTCTTTACAGATGTGTGTCATTATTTTTTGCTGGTAAGAAAACAGAACTGCTTTTTAAAACTTTAAAGTGGAATATACACACAGAAAAGTGCACTTATTAGAAGTGAACAGCTCAAATTTTCTATCCACTTGAACGTTTACAAACTGAGCATACCTACATAACCTATAGGCAGATCAAGAAATAGAGCATTACTAGCACCTCAGAAGTCCCACTTGTGCTCTGTTAAAATACACTGTAAAGCTCTTTCTGGGGCTTTTTTCCAGTGTATGCTCTGCAATGTTGAGAGGAGAAATAATGACCCTACGCCTGCTAATCTCTGAATTTAAGAGGACAGGCAGGCCAAACACAGGCTTTCCCAGCTTTCTCCTCAACCTTCCTTTCTTTTTCTGATTTGCAGCTGTTAGTATTCTACTAACCTTCTTTTACTTTCAGCCCCTGGTTTCTGACTATAGAGATGCATTTTGGTGTGTTCTCTCTCTCTCTTTTTTTTTGGCTATGCCATGAGTCATGTAGGATCCTAGTTCCCCAACCAGGATTATCAAACCCATGCCCCCTGCATTGGAAGCTCAGGGTCTTAACCCTTGAACTTTCAGAGAATTCCCCATTTTAGTTTGTTTTTGCTTTGTGTATTACATTTATAAAATATACTGAAAGTGAACAGGTGCATTTCTTTATCAAAAAAATCATCTTACAGAGAACATCTTCAAAATAGAGTAGATTAGCAAGGTTTTATTAGGTGTGCTGCTTTAGTACCCTCCTCAGTTTCGATACTCTTCAGGCTGAGTGTATGCCAGATTTACTGTTGTATGTAGGATTGTATTACAGCCTAACATGAGTTATTATCCACATGTAGGCAGAGCAGTTGGCAAGCTTTCTGGGAAGCCATGCTTTTGCTTGGGGCAGCTTCATACTTGATCACATGGCCCACATAGAAATGGAAGGTATATACATAAAGGGGAGCCAATAAGAAGAAAGGTCATAGAATTAGAAATTTTGTAAACTGGGCAGACTTTATGATGACTTTTAAAATGACTTTAAAAAGTCATCCATCATGGAATTGTGGTTTTGGTTAAGACTGTTCTGTGGTACCAGAGTCTGTCTCTGACATTGCTAGCTGTGTGACAGGGCAACTTTTTGGACTGCTCTCTCATTTAGTTGTCTCATCTGTAAAATGATAATAATAGTATCAACTTCCTGGATTATTGTGAGGAGTAAATTATTAGTGTATCTAAAGTGCTTTGAATATTACCTACTACATTTCAATAGTGAATAAATGTTGTTCTTGTTACTTTAACATCTGTCATGACACTAGACTGGCAACTGTCTGAACCTCTTCTTTTTTTAACCTAAATGCCAGTCAGTATAGGATTGAGGTAGAGTATAGAGTTTCCATTGCGGAAGTTTACTTCACTTGCACATGGTTATTTCATAAGATGAGGACATACATCCATAACATGAGAAAGAAAATCTCACAGTAACGTTTTTTAAGGCTTAGTCTTCATTGCCTATAAATTCTCTCTATAGTAAGATAGAACCATTGTAAGCTTCTTATCAATTTCACTCTGCAGGGGTGGCTGAAGTTTTCCTTCTCAAAGAAAGTGAAGTCTCCATATCAGCAAGATTGATATTACCTGGGAACTTATTGGGTTCTACCTCAAACCTACTGAATCAAAATTCTAGGGGTGGCATCCATCAAACTTTTTAAGTAGCCCTCCAGGTGATTATGATGCATTCTAAAATCCAGAACCACCACTTTACAAATTTTCTACTATGTGTAGACAGTGGGGGAGCATAGTCATAGGTTGGGGGAAGGATTAGCTGGGAAACACGGTATCTTACTGAGCTAACTTTTTCCCAGAGTAATAGTCCCTAGTTTACAAAGTGCTTTCACAGATATTATAATCGTCACATACATTTGTCACAAAATTGTGGTAGATACCATTATCTCCACATCTTATTTTTTATATTTTTGGCAGCACTGAGTGTAGGATCTTAGTTCCCCAACCGGGAATTGAACCTGTGTCCCCTGCAGTGGAAGCACATATTCCTAATCAGCAGGGAAGTCCCTATTTCTACATTTTAGAAGAGTTGATAAAGACTGCTGTCACCTAATAAGTTGTAGAACCGGGAGCTTTGTCATTTGAAGTCTCCTGAGTCCAAATCCTGGCCTATTTCTGTAGCACTGCATAGCTTTTCTGTCTTTGAGCTATGAGCAAGCTGGTTTTTGTCTGGCTTTCTCAGTAACAGACCCAGAGATGAGGAGCTGTGAAAGTCATTTATTAGGAAGTATTGCTAGAAAAGGAAGTGGTTGGTAGGATGGGGAACTGAGACTAGCAAGGACAGGAGGGAGGAGGCCAAGCAACTCCACAGACATGCTCTGAAGACAGAGAATAGTGAAGTCAAAGTTGCTCAGTTGTGTCTGACTCTTTGTGACCCCATGGACTATACAGTCCATGGAATTCTCTAGGCCAGAATACTGGAGTGGGTAGCTGTTCTCTTCTCCAGAGGATCTTCCCAACCCAGGGATCGAACTCAGGTCTCCCACATTGCAGGCAGATTCTTTACTAGCTGAGCCACAAGGGAAGCCCAAGAATACTGGAGTGGATAGCCTATCCCTTCTCTAGCAGATCTTCCCTACCCAGGAATTGAATTGGGGTCTCCTACATTGCAGATGGATTCAGCATATAGAGTTTTCTGAATCAAGACTCAAACCTGTCAATCTTAAGGGAAATCAGCCTTTGAATACTCATTGGAAGGACTGGTGCTGAGGTTGAAACGCCAGTACTTTGGTCATCTGATGTGAACACCTGACTCATTGGAAAAGACACTGGTGCTGGGAAAGATTGAGGGCAGAAGGAAAGGAGGGCATCAGAGGATGAGATGGCTGGATGGCATCACTGATGCAATGGACATCAACTTGGGCAAACTTTGGGAGATGGTGAGGGACAGAGGCCTGGTGTGCTGAAGTCCATGAGGTTGCAAAGAGTCAGATATGACTGCCTGACAGAACAGCAACAACAGGAATCAAAAATGTCCTGAGTTTCCCTGTATCGTCAGTCACTGTTAATTGCCTTTTGAGAAACATCTGGCTCTTAAAAGGAGCTCCTGAGGGCAGTCCTCCAAAAAAAGAGACAAAGAGATGCAGATACTAACTTTTGGAAGTTAAAGCACACCCATTGGCTGGTACATGTGAAAATAGTAAAGAAATGTATTGATATATAGATGTAGAACATTAACAGCACCTCCTATACCATCAAAGCTGGTCAGAAGAGTGTGATAGGAAACTAAGGAATTCTGAAATACATGCTGGTACCAGAGTGGGCTATGGGAAAACCACTCTGTGTGTCCTGTCCCCCAAGACTTCCTGGGAGAGCCCTGCGCCTCCTCCCCCCATGTGTCTTCTAGTTAGGTCTGTGGGTCTATAAACAGTATCCTGTATCTTCTACATCAACCAGTGTGGGCATTAAGAATTGATATTCATAAAGATGACTTCAAGTCCTGCCATTGCCAAATCCTTGGACACTAAAAAAGAATATACTGGATAATTTGAAATTTTTAATGTAAATGAAGTTGACAGTGATTTCAGGTTAACTAAAATTTCAGAAATAGGTTTTTATTAAGAAAATCTCATTTTGTGATCATTTAGCCAAAAGTGGCTTGGAACTTCCCTGGTGGTCCAGTGGCTAAGACTTCATGCTTCCAATGCAAGGGTCCCAGATTCGATCCCTGGTAAGGGAAGTAGATTTTACATGCCACAACTAAGACCCTGCACAGCCAAATAAATAAATTGAATAAATAAAAGTGGCTTAACCATTGCTATGTAATGATCACTCATGTTGTTCACTGAATATTCATGGCTGTTTATCTCCTGTTGTGTGATAAGAGTTTCTGGTCCCATTGTGTGTGTGTGTGTGGGTGGGGGGAGGTTTGCATATGATGATCTCTGTGAGTATATATTAAGAAGAAATGATGTCTGAGCCTTTAGTTGTTGATTTATGACCTTCCAAAGCCCTCTTTCCTTCTGTCATCAAGATCAGTAACATTGGAGACAGATAGTTCTGTCAGAGAAGCTACAACCACCAAGACTCCCTACTGACCCACAAGTGGCATGAGCCAGAAATAAACTTTTGTTTTCAGCTACTATGCTTTAGGGATTTGCTACAGTAACCTAACTTTGTCCTGACTGCTAACTCTTCAATGTTGAGCTTGTTGAGTAACTTTAACTTGGTAGTGCATGCGTGCATGCTTCCTTCAGCTGTGTCTGACTCTGTGTGACTCTATGGACTGCAGCCTGCCAGGCTCCTCTGTTCATGGGATTCTCCAGGCAAGAATACTGGAGTGGGCTGATGTCTCCTCCTCTAGGGAATCTTCCTGATCCAAGGATCAAACCTGATCCCTAGGATGTCTCTTATGTCTAAAATGCATTGGCAGGCAGGTTCTTTACCACTAACACCACCTGGGAAGCCCAGCTTTGATAGAGTATCAAATAAGTATCAATAAGAAAATGGGTCAAGGTGGTTTGTTCATGTGCTTTCATTTATTTTCAGTGATAAATGATCTTAATGTGTTTCAAAGTGTTATTGTTCAGTGGCTCAGTCATGGCCGACTCTTTGCGTGCCCATGGACCGCAGCACACCAGTCTTCCCTGTCCTTTACCATCTCCTGGAGCTTGCTCAAACTCATGTCCATTGAGTCGGTGATGCCATCCAACCATCTTGTCCTCTGTCTTCTCCTTTTCCTCCTACCTTCAATCTTTCCCAGCAGGGTCTTTTCTAATGAGTTGGCTTTTTGCATCAGGTGGCCAAAGTATTGGAGCTTCAGCATCAGTCCTTACAATGGATATACAGGACTGATTTCCTTTATGATTGACTGGTTTGATCTCCTTGCAGTTCAAGGGACTCTCTGGAGTCTTCTCCAACACCACAGTTCAAAAGCATCAATTCTTTGGTGTTCAGTCTTCTTTATGGTTCATCTCTCACATCCATACATGACTACTGGAAAAACTATAGCGTTGACTATACAGACTTTCGTTGATAAAGTGATGTCTCTGCCTTTTAATACACTGTCTAGGTTTGTTATAGCTTTTCTTCGAAGGAGCAGGCACCTTTTAATTTCATGACTTCAGTCACCATCTGCAGTGATTTTGGAGCCCAAGAAAATAAAGTTTGCCACTGTTTCCATTCTTTCCCATCTATTTGCTATGAAGTAATGGGACCGGATGCCATGATCTTGGTTTTTTGTTTTTGTTTTTTTTTCCAACAATAAAAAGAAATGATTTATTTATCTGTTCCACAACATAGATGAGTTTCAAAAATATCAGACTGTTGAAAAGTCAGACACAGAATAGCACACACTACATGATTCAATTAATAAGAAGATTTTTGAAAGAGGAAAAATCAAAACTTTAATTACAATCAAAATTAGATCAGTGGTTGCCTAAGAGCAAGGATCCTCCATGTTACCTGAGAGAAAACAGGGGAAACTTTTTGAAGAAGTGGAAATGACTTATATCTTGATTGTGTTGGTGGTTATACTAACAGAAAAGTGTTAAAACTCATAAAAGGCTACATTTTACTGTACATAAATTATACCTGAATAAAGTGGATTAAAAACTGTTACACTTCAGATATTTTTTTCTAGTTAAGTTGGTCTTCTCTCAATTCAGGTATATATCTTTTTTCTTTTTTCATTTCCTTAGCCTTCTGAGTACCAAAACCTTATTAATAATTCAACATATATTTACTCAGCACCCATATTCTAGGTACTATTCTAGGCAGTGGATCAATTTACTGAAAAAAACTTACAAAGCTCTCTACCTGGTAGAGCCTAAAATTAAATGTCAAGAAGTTTCCTGCAGACTATTCAGTCCAAGAAAATATTATGATTTTTCATCACAAGCTATGATTTCATTTTTGTAGTTGTCTTTAGGCTTCCCTGGTGGCTTACATGGTAAAGCGTCTGCCCACAATTGTCTTTATGTGGCTATATTCTATGATACTATTCCACAATAAGATACTGATTTAAACGATTGTTTTGTTGTTGCTGTTATTTCATTGCCAAGAGGTATACAAGTCTGTCACCCCATGTACTGTAACCCACCAGGTTTCTCTGTCCATGGGATTTCCCAGGCAAGAACACTGGAGTAGGTTGCCATTTCCTTCTCGTTGGTTTTTTGAATGTTGAGTTTTAAGTTGCTTTTTGACTCTCCTCTTTCAGCTTCATCAAGAGGCTCTTTAGTTCTTCTTCACTTTCTGCCATAAGGGTGGTATCATCTGCATATCTGAGGTTATCGATATTTCTCCCAGCAGTCTTGATTCCAGCTTGTGCTTTATCCAGCCTAACATTTTGCATGATGTACTCTGCATGTAAGTTAAATAAGCAGAGTGAAAAATATATAGCCTTGACCTACTCCTTTCCTAATTTTGAATCAGTCTGTTCCACGTCTGCTTCTAACTGTAGCTTCTTGACCTTCATACAGGTTTCTCAGGAGGCAGGTAAGATGATCTGGTATTCCCATCTCTTTAAGAATTTTTCAGTTTGTTGTGATTCACATAGTCAAAGAGTTTAGCATAGTCAGTGAAGCAGATGTAGAGATTCTTCTTGAATTCTCTTGCCTTTTCTATGATCCAGTAGATGTTGGCAATTTGAATTCTGGTTCCTCTGCCTTTTCTAAAAGAATCCAGCTTGAACATCTGAAAGTTCTTGGTTCATGTACTGTTGATGCGTGGCTTGGAGAATTTGAGCATTACTTTGCTAGCATGAGAAATGAGTGCAATTGTGTGGTAGTTTGAACATTGTTTGGCATTGCCCTTCTTTGGGATTGGAATGAAAACTGACCTTTTCCAGTCCTGTGGCCACTGCTGAGTTTTCCAGATTTGCTAGCATAACAAGTGCAGCATTTTCACAGCATCATCTTTCAGGATTTGAAATAGCTCAGCTGGTAGCTTTGTTTGTAGTGATGCTTCTTAAGGCCCACCTGACTTTGCACTCCAAGATATCTGGCTCTAGATGAGTGATGACACCATCATGGTTATCTGGGTCATGAAGATCTTTTTTGTATAGTTTTTTTGTGTATTCTTGCCACCTCTTCTTAATCTCTTCTGCTTCTGTTAAGTGAAAGTGAAGTCGCTCAGTTGTGTCCGACTCTTTGCGACCCCATGGACTGTAGCCTACCAGGCTTCTCCGTCTATGGGATTTTCCAGGCAAGAATACTGGAGTGGGTTGCCAATTACTTCTCCAGGAGATCTTCCCTACCCAGGGATTGAACCCCGGTGTCCCACACTGGAGGCAGATGCTTTACCATCTGAGCCACCAGGGAAGTCAGTCTGCTTCTGTTAGGTCCATACCATTCCTGTCCTTTATTGTGCCCGTCTTTGCATGAAATGTTCCCTTGGCATCTCTAAGTTTCTTGAAGAGATCTCTAGTCTTTCCTATTCTGTTGTTTTCATCTATTTCTTTGCACTGTTCAGTTAAGAAGGCTTTCTTATCTCTCCTTGCTATTCTTTGGAACTTTGCATTCGGATGGGTATATCTTTCCTTTTCTCCTTTACCTTTCACATCTCTTCTCAGCTATTTGTAAGGCCTCCTCAGACAACCATTTTACCTTTTTTCATTTCTTTTGTATGGTTTTGATCATCGCCTACTGTATAATGTTATGAACCTCTGTCCATAGTTCTTCAGGGACTCTATCAGATCTAATCCCTTGAATCTATTTGTCACTTCCACTGTATAATTTGAGGGATTTGATTTAGATCATATTTGAATGGCCTAGTGTCTTTCCCTGCTTTCTTCAGTTTAGCCTGATTTTTGCAATAAGGAACTCATGATCTGAGCCACAGTCAGCTCCCGGTCTTGTTTTTTCTGACTGTAGCGCTTCTCCATCTTCAGCTGCAAAGAATATAATCAGCCTGATTTTGGTATTGACCATTTGGTGATGTCCATGTGTAGAGTTGTCTCTTGTGTCATTGGAAGAGGGTGTTTGCTATAACCAGTGCTTTCTCTTGGCAAAACTTGTTAGTCTTTGCCCTGTTTTATTTTGTACTCCAAGGTCAAGCTTGCCTGTTACCCCAGGTATTAAAAGTCTTAGAAGGCCTTTCATGTATGCAGGACTCTCTTTAGTTTTTCTTTGATACCTTTTCTTCTTGGAACCCTCAAACCCACTTATTTTTTTTAAGAAGTTGGCTCTAAAAAGGATTTTCACCCTATAGCTCTGGATGGCAAACTATTAATATGTCCTGTGGACTCCATCTGACCACCATCTGATTTAGTGAAGTTTTCTTGAAACATAGCCATGCCATTTGTTTGTGTAGTATTTGTGGATGCTTTTGTACTACAAAGGCAGAGCTGAGCAGTTGTGACAGAGACCATATGACCCATAAAGCCTTATATATTTGCTGTATGGCTCCTTACCTGGTGGCTCAGATGGTAAAAGCGTCTGCCTACAGTGCAGGAGGACTGGGTTCGATCCCTGGGTCAGGAAGATCCTCTGGAGAAGGAAATGGCAACCCACTCCAGTACTCTTGCCTGGAAAATCCCACGGACAGAGGAGCATGGTAGGCTACAGTCTATGAGGATGCAAAAAGTTGGACACGACTGAGTGACTTCACTTTCACTTTCATAATAGAAAATTTTTGCCAGCTCCTATCATAAATCCTGATTACTAGAAATAGAAGGATTCTCAGATGATTTGCCTGAATTGTTGTAGGTACCTAGCTCTTGGAAGTTCTGTCTGATGGAATGAAGGTCTTTTCCGGGATCTGCTGTTGTTGTTTAATCATTAAGTCGTGTCAGACTCTTTGCAACCCCATGGATCTGCAGCGTTGCTTTATCTTATCCACTGCCTTGAAGGCAATGAAACAGCATATCCCATTTGGATTCTGCCTGTGAAGACACAAAGATGCCTTCACACCTAATAATCAAACCACCCTCTTTGTCTTTGTTCAGACCAGCTGCTTGGCAAACTGCTAACAAGTCCACTTGTCATGTGACTGCTGCTCAGAGATCTCTCTTTGTGCCTGTTGCTGATGACAATTAAACCTGCCATTGTGATAGGGCTTTTTCAAGCTGCCTGGGAGAGAGGTGATCAGGTTGTCTCACACGATGGGTCATGAATGTGAGGCTATGTGAGGAAATCAGGAAACTGGAAGCTGTCTGCCGTATCCACCGTCACACAGCCGGGCCACACAACAATGGAGCATTATTCATCACTGCTCAGAATCCAGCAGTAGCTGTCGGAGGCCAACAGCAGCTCTCTGTCTACCATTCAGAGCTCCCCAAGAAACTTCATCTTTAACCAATTTGGCATACCCTTATTAACATTCTTTTCTTTTCAGGTTTTTTTTTATTTTTTAGTGGTGCTATCAGTTTATTTTATTTTTGGCTGAGATGTGCAGCATGTGGGATCTTAGTTTCCTGACCAGGGATCGAACTCAAGCCCCCTTCAGTGGAAGCACTTGAAGTGTGGAGTCTTAGCTACTGGATCCCAGGGAAGTCCCCTTTATTATTAACAGCATCCTTATTTGGGGTCATCTAAAGGTTGACAAGGGCTTCCCTGGTGGCTCAGTGGTAAAGAATCTGCTTGCCAATGCAGGAGACGCGGGTTCAATCCCTGAGTCAGTAAGACCCCTTGGAGGAGGAAGTGGCAACCCACTCCAGCATTCTTGCCTAGAAAATCCCATGGACAGAGGGCTACAGTCCATAAGTCTCAAAGAGTCAGACAGGACTTAGCAGTTAAACAGTAACAATGCTTGACAGTCTCTTTTGCCTGTACTTACTTTGCTTGGGGCTCAGTCAGATGGGGCATAGAAAAAGGTTTAAATGACAAAAGGCATGGTAGATTATGATTAAGAAATCACTTGTGATCATCTTTTTAAAAGCGGCTATGGGAATAGCAAGAGTCTTCTGTTCTGCTCCCGTAAGTCCACCTTTCATCTTTTCTCACAGGAACTTGTCTAAGGAACCTCTTTTTGCACGGAGGAGGAAAGTGGTAGAGATGGATAGCCATGTATCTGTTCTGTGAATTCCTTGCTTATGTCCAGAGAGTACGAAAGGCACATATGGGACCTACCAGATCTCACATGCCACTTGGACAGTTGTCTATGGGAACATTCCTTAGCAAAAACACACTGTTAGAAATAGACTAGTCTTGTATAAACAAAGATAGGTGTTTTGGTGATCTCAAAGCTCAGTTTTCTTGATTCCTTCAGGAACTAGGGACTTAAACTAAAATTACGAATTTATGTTTCTGTGTGTATATCTGTTTCCTCTGTATGAGTATTTGCTGCTGTGTGCAGTTGTTTTTTGTTTTTTTTTTTTTAATTATTTTTTTGTTTGGCTGTGCTGGGTCCTAGTTGCTGCGCTTGAGATCTTTGATCTTTGTTGCAGCATGTGGGATCTAGTTCCCTGACCAGAAATTGAACCTGGGCCTCTTGCATAGGGACCACAGAGTCTTAGCCACTGGACCACCAGGGAAGTCCCCAGCTCTTTTTTTCTTTACTTTTTCTCTTTGCATAAAAAAGAAGCTCTAGATAAGTTGACAGAGATTTCTGTTTTTATCTTTTTACAACATAATCTTATGGGTTTATTTTTGGCTGTGCTGGGTCTTCACTGTGCACGTGGGTTTTCTCTAGTTGCCATGAGTGGGGGTTACTCTCTAGTTGCGGTGCTCAGGCTTCTCACTGCGGTGGCTTCTCTTGTTGTGGAGCACAGGCTCTAGGGCATGCGGGCTTCAGTAGTTGCAGCTCCCAGACTCTAGAGCACAGGGTTCATATTGTGCATGGGTTTAATAGCTCCATGGCACGTGGACTCTTCCTGGCCAATGCTTCCTGCATTGGCAGGCGGCTTCTTCACCACTGACTCACCAGGGAAGCCCTGTTTTAATCTTTTGAATAAGGTGATAAAAGTTGCATTGAGTAGAGAGGGTGTATTTTAGGGTCTGATACTAGAGGGACCCTAGACTTTCCTCTAAACCCTCATCTCCATCCTAGATGAAAGGTGATGGAAGTATGTGATTAAAGGTATGGTTTGTTTTCCAGTTTCACAGATTACTGGCTGTGATCCTGGGCTAGTCCCTTTATCTCTCTGTGCTTTACTTATCTGTAAAATGGGGATAATAAGACTAAATGAGTAATTAAATATAAAATACTTAGAACTGTGCTTTTGTTGTTGTTTAGTTGCTAAGTCATGCCCAACTCTGTTTTAACCCCATGGACTACAGCCCACCAAGCTCCTCTGCTCATAGGATTTCTCAAGCAAGAATACTGCAGTTTCCATTTCCTTCTCCAGGAGATCTTCCCAACCCAGGGACTGAACCCATGTCTCCTACGTTGACAGGTAGATTCCTTACCATTGAGTCATTAGGGAAGCCCAGAACAGTGCTTAGCAGATAATAAATGCTACATAAGTATTATTATTATTATTAGCTTCTTTGATACCTGATCACAGTCTTATCCAGCATACAATAATTTCTCCAATACCTCTTCTATTCACAATAATATGTCCCTCTGTCCTCTCTGGTAGCATGTGCATTTTATTTTTTTTTAATTTCTGCTCCTTTATTTTTTTTAATTTTAATTGGAGGCTAATTACTTTACAATATTGTGGTGGTTTTTGCCATACATTCACGTGAATCAGCCATGGGTGTACTTGTGTCCCCCATCTGACCCTCCCTCGCACCTCCCTCCCTATCCCATCCCTCAGGGTCATCCCAGTGTACCAGCCCTGAGCACCTTGTCTCATGCACTGAACCTGGACTGGTGATCTCTTTTGCATATAATAATATACATGTTTCAATGCTATTCTCTCAAATCATCCTACCCTCGCCTTCTCCCAGAGAGTCCAAAAGTCTGTTTTTTACATCTGTGTCTCTTTTGCTGTCTCACATTATAGGGTCATTGTTACCATCTTTCTAAATTCCATATATATGTGTTAATATACTGTATTGGTGTTTTTCTTTCTGACTTACTTCGCTCTGTACAATAGGCTCTAGTTTCATCCACCTCATTAGAACTGATTCAAATGCATTCTTTTTAATGGCTGAGTAATATTCCATTGTGTATATGTACCACAGCTTCCTTATCCATTCGTCTGCTGATGGACATCTAGGTTGCTTCCATGTCCTGGCTATTGTAAACAGTGCTGTGATGAACATTGGCGTACGTGTGTCTCTTTCAATTCTGAAAGAGACACCAGTTTCCTCAGTGTGTATGCCCAGCAGTGGGATTGCTGGGTCATATGGCAGTTCTATTTCCAGTTTTTTAAGGAATCTCCACACTGTTCTCCATAGTGGCTGTACTAGTTTGCATTCCCACAAACAGTGTAAGAGGGTTCTTTTTTCTCCGCACCCTCTCCAGCATTTATTGTTCGTAGACTTTTTGATAACAACCATTTTGACCGGTGTGAGATGATACCTCATTGTGGTTTTAATTTGCATTTCTCTGATAATGAGTAATGTTGAGCATATTTTCAAGTGTTTGTTAGCCATCTGTATGTCTTCTTTGGAGAAATGTCTGTTTAGTTCTTTGGCCCATTTTTTGATTGGGCTGCTTATTTTTCTGGAATTAAGCTGCAGGAGTAGCTTATATATTTTTGAAATTAATTCTTTGTCAGTTGCTTTATTTGCTATTATTTTCTCCCATTCTGAAGGCTGTCTTTTCACCTTATAGTTTCCTTCATTGTGCAGAAGCTTTTAATTAGGTCCCATTTGTTTATTTTTGCTTTTATTTCCATTACTCTGGGAGGTGGGTCATAGAGGATCCTGCTATAATTTAGGTCAGAGAGTGTTTTGCCTGTGTTTTCCTCTAAGAGTTTTATAGTTTCTGGTCTTACGTTTAGATCTTTAACCATTTTGAGTTTATTTTTGTGTATGGTGTTAGAAAGTATTCTAGTTTCATTCTTTTACAAGTGGTTGACCAGTTTTCCCAGCACCTCTTGTTAAAGAGATAGTATTCTCTCCATTGTATATTCTTGCCTCCTTTGTCGGAAAAAGATGTTTCATGCAAATGGAGATGAAAAGAAAGCAGGAGTAGCAATAGTCATATCAGATAAAACAGACTTTGAAATAAAGGCTGTGAAAAGAAACAAAAGAAGGACACTACATAATGATCAAAGGATCAATCCATGAAGAAGATACAACAATTATAAATATATATGCACCCAAAATAGGAGCACTGCAATATGTAAGGCAAATGCTAACAGGTATGAAAGGGGAAATGAACAGTAACACAATAATAGTGGGAGACTTTAATACCCCACTCACACCTATGGATAGATGAATTAAACAGAAAATTAACAAGGAAACACAAACTTTAAATGATACAATGGACCAGTTAGACCTAACTGATATCTATAGGACATTTCACCCTAAAACAATGAATTTCACCTTTTTCTCAAGTGCACACAGAACCTTCTCCAGGATAGATCACATCCTGGGCCATAAATCTAGCCTTGGTAAATTCAAAAAATTGAAATAATCTCAAGCATCTTTTCTGATCACAGTGCAGTAAGATTAGATATCAACTACAGGAAAAAACTATTTAAAATACAAACATATGGAGACTAAACAACACATTTCTGAATAACCAACAAGTCACAGAAGAAATCAAAATGTGCATAGAAATGAATGAAAAGGAAAACACAGCAACCCAAAACCTATGGGATTCAGTAAAAGCAGTGCTAAGGGGAAGGTTCATAGCAATACAAGCCTACCTTAAGAAACAGGAGAGAAATCAAATAAATAGCCTAACTCTACACCTAAAGCAACTAGAAAAAGAAGAAATGAAGCACCCCAGGGTGAGTAGAAGAAAAGAAATCATAAAAATTAGGGCAGAAATAAATGCAAAAGAAACAAAGGAGACCATAGCCCAAATCAACAAAACTAAAAGCTGGTTCTTTGAGAACATAAATAAAATAGACAAACCATTAGCCAGACTCATCAAGAAAAAAAGGGAGAAGAATCAAATCAACAAAACTAGAAATGAAAATGGAGAAGTCACAACAGACAGCACAGAAATACAAAGGATCATAAGAGACTACTATCAGCAACTATATCCCAATAAAATGGACAACTTGGAAGAAATGGACAAATTCTTAGAAAAGTATAACTTTCCAAAACTGAACCAGGAAGAAATAGAAAATCTTAACAGGCCCATCACAAGCACAGAAATCGAAACTGTAATCAGAAATCTGCAAACAAACAAAAGCCTGGGACCAGATGGCTTCACAGCTGAATTCTACCAAAAATTTAGAGAAGAGCTAACACCAATCCTACTCAAACTCTTCCAGAAAATTGCAGAGGAAGGTAAACTTCCAAACTCATTCTGTGAGGTCACCATCATCTTAATACCAAAACCTGACAAAGAAAAAAGAAAACTACTACAATGTTCATCACTGATGAACATAGATGCAAAAATCCTTAACAAAATTATAGCAAACAAAATCCAACACCATATTAAAAAGATCATACGTTATGACCAAGTGGGCTTTATCCCAGAGATGCAAGATTCTTCAATATTTGCAAATCAGTCAACATGATACGCCACATTAATAAATTGAAAAATAAAAACCATATGATTATCTCAATAGTTGTAGAGAAAGCCTTTGACAAAATTCAGCATCCATTTATGATAAAAAACCCTCCAGAAAGTAGGCATAGAAGGAACATACCTTAACATAATAAAAGCCATATATGATAAACCCACAGCAAACATTATCCTCAGTGGTGAAAAATTGAAAGAATTTCCCCTAAAGTCAGGAACAAGACAAGGATGTCCACTGTCAACACTGCTATTCAACATAGTTTTGGAAGTTTTAGCCATAGCAGTCAGAGAAGAAAAAGAAATAAAAGTAATCTAGATTGGAAAAGAAGAAGTAAAACTCTCACTGTTTGCAGATGACATGATCCTTTACATAGAAGACCCTAAAGACTCCATCAGAAAATTACTAGAGGTAATCGTTGAATATAGTAAAGTTGCAGGATATAAAATTAACATACAGAAATCCCTTGCATTCCTGTACACTAACAATGAGAAAACAGAAAGAGAAATTAAGGAAACAATTCCATCCACCATTGCAATGAAAAGAAAAGAATAAAATACTTAGGAATAAATCTGCCTAAAGAAACAAAAGACCTATATATAGAAAACTATAAAACTGATGAAATAAAGAGGACACACAAAAAAGAGAAATATACCATGTTCATGGATCAGAAGAATCAATATAGTGAAAATGAGTATACTGCCCAAAGCAATCTATAGATTCAGTGCAATCCCTATCATGCTACCAATGGTATTTTTCAGAGAATTAGGACAAATAATTTCACAATTTGTATGGAAATACAAAAAACCTCGAATAGCCAAAGCAATGTTCAGAAAGAAGAACGAAACTGGAGGAATCAACCTGCCGGACTTCAGGCTGTACTACAAAGCCACAGTCATTAAGACAGTATAGTACTGGCACAAAGACAAACATAGATCAATGTAACAAAATAGAAAGCCCAGAGATAAATCCACACACCTATGGAACCTTATCTTTGACAAAGGAGGCAAGAATATACAATGGAGAAAAGCATGTGCATTTTAATAGAGACACTGTGAAGTTACAGCTAACTCAGATAAATTTCTATAATGGAGAGAATTTCTAGTATTATACAGGGTGGTGGGGAAAATCATTTGGGGCACATTGTGACAAGAGATTGAAGAATCAGGGGCAATCACGTACTTAGAGAGTATTTAGAAAAGTAGAAAATTGAATATGACTCATCTTCCTTCCATTTCTAGCCCCAAATTTTTTTAATTCAAGAAGTCATAGGATCTGCACAGCCTCCTGTGGAAGCCTAAGCTGGCTCTGTAGCTTCCTCCTTGTGTCTCATAACCATGTTCAGCAACAAGAATACTAACTGACCACTGATTGCCCTAATAGGTTCAAGGGCACAATAGTACAGAAATGATGCAGTGCTGAGTACTGGATAATGTGGAGCCAAGGAAGACTAAGCTAAGAAGGATGACCAGGTGCTGAAAAGGAGAAATGTAAGGTTGCTTCCTGATGCTGCTCCTTCTCCACTGCTAGAAAACTGAAATGACTAGGGCACTGTAAATCGGTCTGTTGTTGATACTGTCAAAAGCATCAGTAGCAACAATTTGGAAAGCCAGCTCAATGCTACTCAAGCTACTGGGAAACTGCCTTCTAGGAAAAACAACCCCCATAGGCAACATAATCTGGGCTGGTTTGATTCCAAAGTTTGTGTCCTTCTTGGGAAGAACTGACTGTAGTCCTGTTCAGTTTGAATCTAGTTGAGTGTTCACCAGCATTGCTTCCAGGATGTCAGAACAGACTGGGGCTGTGGTAGGTAGAGGTGCTGCCCCAGCATTCATTTCTCTACTGGCATCTCCCCACGATTACATCAGTGAACAAGCTGAACGGGCTCTTGGAAACATTGCAGGTGATGGTTTTGTTTTCCAAGACTTGGTTACCAAGTGTGGTGCCATCAATCTGCTGTTGGATCTTCTTGCAGTTCCTAATACATCATCTTGAATATGCGGTTACTTATAGCACCTTACCTGACACTTTCAAAGTTTGTTGTAACAAGAATCCAGAGTCCTTGCTAGATGCTACTGAGCAAATTTATTTAAGTAATTAATTTTTGACTGTGCTGGGTCTTCATTGCTGTGCATGGACTTTCTCTAATTACAGGAAGTGGGGAATACTCTAGTTGCGGTGCACAAGCTTCTCACTACAGTGACTTGTTTTGTGGCAGAGCATGAGCTGTAGGTATGTGGGCTTCAGTAGTTGCAGCACACAGGTTCAGTAGTTATGGCTTGTGGGCTCTAGAGCATGGGCCTAGTAGTTGTAGTGCACAAGCTTAATTGCTCTGATGCATGTGGGATCTTCCCAGACCAAGGATCAAACCTGTGTCCCTTGAATTGGCAGGCAGTTTCTTATCCCCTGGACTGTTAGAGAAGTCTGCAAATTCTGCTTTGCTTCATCTCCTGTATCATGATGTCCAAAAGTACTAGCAGATGCACAGACAATATCAGATGTTAAAGCTGGCCACCAGCACCCGATCCAGTGAGTTGTGAAACATGGACTAGTCCCATTCCTCATTGGTGTTCTAAGGCAGACTTCAAGACACAGAAAGAAGCTGTATGGGCTGTGATCTGCCATAGCAGTGGTAGAACAGTTGAGCAGATTGTGTAACATCATTCATTGTGGCATAATAGAATTGTTGATGAACCTCTTAACTGTGAAACATACCAAAATTACCCTAGTTATGCTGGATGCCCTTTCAAGTATCTTGGGTTGTTGAGGAATTAGGTGAAACTGAGAAACTTAGTATAATTGAAGAATGCATAGGTTTGGACAAAACCGAAGCTCTATAACCGTGAAAATGAGTCAGTGTCCAAGGCTTCATTAAACTAGATAGAGAAATACTTCTGTATGGAGGAACAAGAATATCAAAATGTTGGGCCAGAAACTACCTCTGAGGCTATAGTTCAGGATGGCATTCTGAGACCATTATCTTTCAGACTATACAGCTGAAGCATAAGTTTGTTATACCCAACATGTCTTTCTGTTTCTCTACTAAGAATTCTTTAAATGTGGTTTGCTATTGTAGCACTTTTTACAAGGAAACTATACTTGAACAGTTCCAAACTGTACATATTGTATGAAGCTTCTCCTCTCAGTGGGTCTATTTCTGTGTGGAATTTCGTATCTTGCAGTGTCCTGTAAATAAAGATTATTTCATCCTTTATTAAAAAAAAAAAAGCATCAGCGGCTGTTGTGGGTTAGCAAGCAGTCAGGGCTTACATGGTTCAGGGGAGGCCTCAAGCTTTGCAGCAGTTCTAATAGAAGAAGTTGAACTTTATATTTTGTAGTGCCTATATGTAAGGGGTGGAATGCATGGACTTTCAGGGGATCTTGGTGCAAGGTGAGGGAAAAGTTGGCATTGGTCAGTCACAGTTCTTGGTATTTACCCAAAGAAGTTGAGAACTACATCCACACAAAAACCTGTGCTCGAAATGTTTATAGCGCCTTTATTCATAGTTGCCAAAATTTGCAAGCAGCCACGGTGTCCTTCAGTAGGTGAATGTGTAAACCATGGCACCTCCAAATGATGGGATATTCAGCCTTAAAAAGAAATGAGAGGGCTTCCCTGGTGGCTCAGTGGTAAAGAATCCCCCTGCCAGTGCAGGAGACACAGGTTCAGTCCCTGATCTGCAAAGATCCCACATGCCATGGAGCAACTAAGCTTATGTGCCACGATTACTGAGCCTGTGTTCTACAGCCCAGGAGCCCCAACTACTGAAGCCTGCACGTCCCAGAGCCCATGCTCCACAACAAGAGAAACCACTGCAATGGGAAGCCTGTGCACTGCAACTACAGAGCCGCCCTTACTCAGTGCAACTAGAGAGAAGTCCACACAGCAATGAAGATTGAGCACAGCCATAAATAAATAAATAAAAGTTTTTAAAAATAAAAAAGAAATGAGGTATCAAGTCGTGAAAAGACATGAAAGAACCTTAAATGCATATTACTAAGTAAAATAACCTCAGATATGCAGATGGCACCACCCTAATGGCAAAAAGTGAAGCGGAACTAAAGAGCCTCTTGATGAAGCTGAAAGAGGAGAGTGAAAAAACTGGCCTAAAACTCAGCATTCAGAAAACTAAGATCATGGCATTTGGTTCCATCACTTTGTGACAAATAGATGGGGAGGAAATGGAAACAGTGACAAATTTATTTTCTTGGGATCCAAAATCACTGCTGATGGTGACTGTAGCCATGAAATTAAAATATACTTGCTCCTTGGAAGAAAAGCTATGACAAACCTAGACAGTGTATTAAAAAGCAGAGACATCACTTTGCTGATAAAGATACATATAGTCAAAGCTATGGTTTTTCCAGTAGTCATAAACGATGTGAGAGTTGAACCGTAAAGAAGACTGAGCTCTGAAGAGTTGATAAGTTCAAACTGTGATGCTAGAGAAGACTCTTGAGAGTCCCCTGGACAACCAGTCAGTCTGAAAGGAAATCAACCCTGAATATTTATTGGAAGGACTGATGCTGAAGCTCCAATACTTTAACCACTGATGTAAAGAGCTGACTCATTGGAAAAGACCTGATGTTGGGAACGATTGAAGGCAGGAGGAGAAGGGTATGAAAGAGGATGAGATAGTTGGATGGCATCACTGATTCAGTGAATATGAATTTGAGCAAACTCTGGGAGATAGTGAAGGACAGGGAAGCCTGGCGTGCTGCAGTCCATGGTGTCACAGAGTCAGATATGACTAAGCGACTGAACAGCAACAAAGTGAAGAAGCCGATCTGAAAAGGCTGCATAGTATATGATGCAACTGTATGGCACTCTGGAAGACTATGGAGACAATAAGAAGATCAGTAGTTTCTAGGAGTTCAAGGGAGGGAACGAGGGATGAGTAGGTAAAGTACAGAGGAATTTTTTTAGGGCAGTGAAATTATTCTTTATGATACTGTAGTGGTGGTTATATATTGTTATGTATTTGTAAAAATTCATAGAACTGTATAAAACAAACAGTGAGCCCTAATGTGAACTATGGAATTTAGTTAATAATAATATATCAGTATTGGCTCATCAATTACAAAAATGTATCATAGTAATGCAAGATGTTAATTATCTGGGAGACTGAGGAGCGAGAGGAAAGAGGGCTGAACAGGATACATGAGAACTCTGTGCTTTCCACTTAGCATTTCTCGTAACCTAAAACTGCTGAAAAGTTGCCTTTTAACTTAGAAAAAGATGAATAGATTAGGGAGAAAAATATTTGCAATGTATATGGCAGATTAAGGACGGCTGTTTATGATATACTAAGAAGTCTTTCATATTGACAAATAAAGAGAAACAATCCAGTAGAAAAATGGGCAAAGGATATGAATAGACCCTTCTTGGGGAGAGCAAATTTAAATGCCCCCCCAAAGAATGATGACTTCAAACCCACTGTTACTATAGTAACATTAAGATATGAGTTTGTATTGTTCAAACTAAGAGCAGTTAAAAAGATTCCTGTTGGGAATAGGAAGAAAAGGATTCTTTCATTAATTTTGTCAATAGAAATATAAGTTACTATAGTCTTTTGGGAAAACAGTCTTAATATTTATGAAAATAAGAAATATTTTAATCCTTTGACCCAGCAGCCCCATTCCTGAAACAGTCTATAAAAATAGAAGCACCAGTATATAAGCATATGTGTTCAAAGATATTTACTGAACCATTATGAGTAGGGATAAAATAGTAAAAACAAATGATTGCCCATTTATAGGAGAGTGACTGACTCAGTTTTGGCACATTTGCACCATGGAATATATTGCAAATGGTGTTGACTGAGAGAAACAAAGTGTATAATGACATCCCGTTTTTTTAAAACCAGTAACAAAAACCCATAAATACATAAGTGTGTGTGCATTTATGATTATGACCATGGGAAGTACAAACAATTATGCCAGTTGCTAATATGTTACCCACAGGTGGGGGTTTATGTATGAGAGAAGAAAAGAGGAAGGGGAAAGACAGGTGGAAAATAAAAGGAAATAAAGCATTGCCTCCACTTGTTCATGATAGCCCAGTTATTTTACATTGTGTTCGTGTGGCTGTGCATGTGCATGAAATAATTATATCTATGGGAGATAACCTATATGTTCATGCTATACTGTGTGATAAAAAGCAAGCTACAGATTGACACAAAAAATGAAGAACTGTGTATCCTAAGGTATGTTGATAAAGGTATGGAAGGACATACCTGTTGGTTATATCTTTTCTTTTCTCAGTACTTGAAGGGGACTTGGTGGATACTTAAAATGAGTAGGATTAGGGGTGAGATAGGGGTGGAAGGTTAGTTTTTTCTTCAGGCATTGTGTTTTTTTCACTTGCTATAAAAAGTAGATGTACTTTGTAATTTGAAAGACAGCAAGTAAAAAAAATGTGTCTCTGTTTATGGCTTCCAATTCTGGTCATTTAATAATAGCAATGTGGGTGAAATTGGGAATGAAATAATTCTCTTCATGTGCAAAACGACTGCAAATGTGATTAACAAATGGCAGAAGTATTCAGATTTTATTGTTTTTGGCCAAAGATTAAAACAAAATTTTACTGAGACTTCTATTTAGTAGAAATACTGAAAAGGAGATTTGGTAAAGTTTCTCCCGATGTGAAGCAAAACAACAGGAAATAAGGAAACCTTGAAGAACAGTTTTAAATTAAAGGGTAATAGCTTAGTGTTAAACAGATAAAATTTGCGTTTCCTAGTAATTCTAGTGACACTTGTTTTGCTAGTGGTAGAATATCACAGCTTTATTTAGAGGTACTTACTACCCATGGAACTTCAATTTTCTCATGTGTTGGAGAATTTTGATAATAGTAACTATTGTCATAGATGTATTGTAAGGATTAAATGGATTAATAATTTAAGGTGCTAAGAAGAAGAGAGCCTAGCACAGTAATCGCTTCGTGTTACTAGCTATATGAATCTAAAGCTCTGATTTTGAATAAAACACTTTTTTCATAAGTCTGAAGTATGGTTGACTTTTAATGTCATGTTAATTACTGCTGGAGAACAAAGTGATTCAGTTATACAAATATATAATATTCTTTCCATTGTGGTTTATTATAGGATACTGAATATAGTTCTCTGTGCTATATAGTAGGACCTTACTGTTTATCCATTCTATACATAAAGGCTTACATCTGCTAACCTTATAAGTCTATTAAGTTGCAAAGCCTGTGTTCTTAACCATTAAACCTTATAGGTAGCTGTTTGGAGGAAAGCAAATCATTCTAAGTCCTTTCCCCAACTGCAGGCCCCATTAAGTTATATATTTTACATGAATGCTCTCTCTTCAAATAACAGGCCCCTAACCTTACTTTTCTAATCCACAAGTTTGGAGAGAGGATGTATCAGTAGATCCACAAACAGTATCAGCTGTACCTCACCACATCTGTGTGATGAGAAGTAAAAGTACAACTCTGGGTTATTTGAGGTTTTCCTAAGTAACAGCATTAGTGAAAACATGTGTTTGAATAGTTTCCAGAGTTGTCTAGAATTATTTTCCAGTTTAAAGATGCCTGCTAACAGAGTTAGTTTTTAGATCCTTTTAACTGATTTTTTTCTCCTCCTTGAAATGACCCTCTTACTTCTCACTCATCAACAATTTGTTACCTGTATTTGAAATCAATATTTATTTCATCATTTTGAACCCTTTTTCATCCTAAATTGAAGTCACAGTGTTTTTGTTAGGAGTCACCTTGGGGCTCAGAGAACATAGTATATAATAACTACAGAACTACCAAAAGCAAGCAAACAACAACAACAAAAATCTAACAGTGAAAATTTGCTTTAGGAAAATACAGAGCAACCGTTATTTTTGGACCTTAAATAGTCATCATGAAATCAGAGACATAAATCCGGAGACTTAGTCGATTCTCACCAGTTTTAGAAAGGGTATCTGATAAATGTTGCTGTTATCAGGGAATTTCATTCCTTGAGATTTATCTTATGGATCTTTTTTGAAAGTAGAGTTTATTTGTTAGAGCAATTTTAGGTTTACAGAAAAATTGAGCACAGAGATTCCGTATACCTCCTTTCTCCCACCAGATGGCGCTGGTGGTAAAGAACCTGCCTGCCAATGTAGGAAAGAGGAGACGCAGGTTCAATCCCTGTGTCAGGAAGATCCCCTGGCGGTGGCATGACAAACCACTCCAGTATTCCTGCCTGGAGAATTCCATGGACAGAGGAGTCTGGTGGATACAATCCATGGAGTCACAAAGACTTGGACACGACTGATCGACTAGCACTTTCACTTTTCATACACAATTATAATATCCCGTATAGAGGCCTTTCACTGCCTTAAAAATCCTCTGCATCCCGCCTATCATCTGCCCCTCCTCGGACTCCTGGCAACCACTGATTTTTTTTTAACTGTCTATAGTTTTACCTTTTCCAGCATGTCATGTAGTTGGACTCACACAATGTGTAGCCTTTTCAGATTGGCTTCTTTCACTTAGTAAGGTGAATTTAAGGTTCCTTCATGTTTTTTCATGCCTTAATAGCTCATTTCTTTTTTAGCACTGAATAATATCCCATGGTCTGGATGTACCACAGTTTAGGCATTCACCTGTTGAAGGACATCTTGGTTACTTCCACATTTTGACAGCTATGAAGAAAGCTTCTATAAATATCTGTGTGCAGGTTTTTGTGTGTATATAAGTTTTCAGCCTCTTTGGGTAAATACCAAGGACTGTGATTGCCTCACTGTATGGTAAGAGTAACATGTTTAGTCCTGTTTAAGAAGAAAAAACTGGCATAATATCTTCCAAAGTGGCTGTACCATTCTGCATTCCCGTCATCAATGAATGAGAGTTCCTGTTGCTTCATTTCCTTGTAAGCATTTGGTGTTGTCAGTGTGTTAGATATTGGGCCATTCTTACAGGTGTGTGGTGGTATCTCCTAATTTTCATTTACAATGCTAATGACATGATATTGAATACCAAAAATTCTGGTTCCTGGATTCAGTTGCCCCTATGAAATAGGTTTCGGCTGGAGCTTCAGGTATTGTGAGCCCCAATCAGCAGCATCCAGTGGACTGTCCCCAGTCCAGTGAATGCTGAAAAAGACTGGAAGTTCTGTGTCACATGAAATTAATCTATCTATCAAATGCGTTCTTGTGTTTATATTCCAGAAAAAATAGTTACATTGCCCGTCTCTCCTCTTGAACTGGATCTTCTAGATTATTAGATTCTAATCCTCTATATTAGATTGCCCTTTGCGGATTTATTTTAGGCTTCAAAGTGTTTTTGGTATTCACATTGAGCTGTTCCCATATGCTTCATTATAATAACCACGGTGAGAGTGAACCACAATGTCATCTGGTTCTGTTGTGCTCTGTTTAAGAATTTATGATGAGCTAAGCCTCACGATTCGTAAAGAATGGAATCTTAACAGTTTCCCCCAGTTCCACGTTTGGATCATACCAGTTTTGCTTGTTCACACCTTTTACTGTTGGGTGAAAATGGTATCTTCAGAAGTGTTTTTCATAAAACCTCCAGGTGATTATTTGAATTTGGATAAAGACATGGGCAAAGTAACATTCTCCTGTCTTCTTTCACAATGCACTGAGCTCATTCTGCCCTGCTGTGTAAGCGGTGAGAAACAGACAACACTAGATGTGGCCTTGCTCTGTCTGCACCTCTGTTCCCACTTTCTGCTGGAGCACTGGAAAGAGGTGGAGTTTTGTGAACATTTCCGACTAGTAAATGGATGCCTGCCAACTCAAGTGTTTTGATCAAGAGAAATGATTTCTCCTCCTTCAGTCTCTGGGAATTTAATCCAGACAGATGTTAGGAGACTTAGCTTTGCTAATATAGAACTGAATGAATGGAGAGTGTATAGAGCTGAGAGGGAGATTGGGAAAGGCAGTGGGAATGATACAATGTCTAGATCTTTCACCACTACTTGGGTTATTATGCTTCTCTTATAGTGCTTCTCTGAATATTAAAAGCACTAAAAAACAAAACGCGAGTAGTTCACTGGTCAAGAAGCATGACTGCAGCTGCTAAAACTGAATAGTGTAGTGTAATCTTAGGTCAGCAACTCCTGTTTTCATCCTCATGGCCCCGAGTTACATGTATTATCTCACTTAATCTTCACAACAAACCTGTAATATAGACACAAAATATCCAATTTACCAGGGAAAAAAACAAGTTTAAGTAAAGTTTAAGTAAATTGTTCAAGATCACACAGCTGTAAACCATAAGAACCATGTTCCAATTTGGAACTGTATCAGGAGAGTCATAGAATTTAAGGGAAAGTAGAAAAATGGGCTGCAAACCATGGGACCCTAAGTTGCAGGGAGGCCAGGTAAAGCCATATCACAGAATAGTCTAGTTTGAGCACTGTGCTTGGTACTTGTACACTTCAGATGCAGTACTGTTGGGCTCATGATGCCAACAAGGAGACTTGATTAGCTCTTTCTTTGCTTTTGTGTCATTCTTTGAAATTTCAAGTTTTGTGAGCCTCATTTCACATGTTTGCATTCTAGCCTCCAGGAGATGGAGAGAATTATCTGGCCTATTTGACTTTTGTTGGGAGGGTTGGGCCCTGCTTCCCATGAAAACTGACACAGTTTCCTCCCAGATCAGAAGAGTATTTGGATGCTGAGCAGCAGCAATGCAAAGGGTAAATGCCCATCATACAAGCTGTGTATGCAGATGTCCATGTGACATTCTGCTGAGGACTGGTTCAACTGAAAGTTTTGTCTTCTCCATAAGCCAGGCTGTTTTGTCCTGAGCCTGGGGTCTGCCTGACAGTCCAATAGGACGTTCAGGCACTGCATAAAGTATAGGGGTTTTCCCAGGAGGGCCTCTAGTTGTTTCTGATTCACTAAAACTATAGAAATGAGTGAGAGCAGAAGCAGTCAGCTTTTAGGATCAGTCTGAAGAGGCAGCATGTAGAAAAGGGACCCACAGGTGCCGGAGTCCAGCCCCAGTGAGTCTGGGGGTCTTGAGGGATGAGTGGTGTCAGCGAAGTACTGAGCTGAGTCAATGTGATGGAGCAGTCTCTCTCGTTTATTGTTGTTGGTTTACAGTTTTTATACCCAAGAAACACACCCATTACATCACATATTATTCTATACAATCTTTTGTTTTCTGCCTACTATCAACAACTTTAGCATTAAGCTTATTTCCCAATGTATCGTTGAAACATCCCCCTTGCAGAAGTCAGATTTCTGCGTAATTAGATTTAACAATAGTATGTTTACCATTTGAATGTCTTCAGCATACTTCATTCAGTCATGATAAGTACATCAGTCTAAGTAGAAAGGTTACATTTCTCTTATCAGGTGCAACTTTGTAGAAGCTAGAGGGAAGGGCTTAAGCTTGAAACTGTTTTATTCTATCAACCTCAACCACTACCTGTCTCATTCTGTTCTGACACTCCAGTTCTTAGGAGGAAAGAGGAAAGAGGACAAAGAGACAGTTTAGCAGCACTGCTTTAGCAATAAAACCCTATTAAGCTTATAACTACTATAATGAATTCCTATGTCTACATTATCCTAAAGCAATCAATGTCTCCAACTATGCTGGCCACAGTTATGAGCATTCCTAAGTCCCATTCCACCCTGGTCTCTTCAAGGAAGGGAGCCTCCTCCGTGGAGTGGTCGGGGGAGTGGGAGGTGGAGAGGTGACCCAAGTATGAGCCGTTCTGGTGGTGGCCTTGCCATGACCCCCAGAGAACTCTTGGTAAATTCCCCAGTAACTAGTAGGAGGTGTAGTAATCTATTTAAATGTCCCTTTTATTCCTCCTTTGTCCTCAGGGAAGGGAATTCACATTCCTGCATCCTCTGGGGGAAATCATCTCAGGACGAATTCTTTCTAACTAGGACTGACCTACTGAGATGAGCTAATGTTCTGAGCATGGACAAAACTCCCAAGAAAAATACCAGGAGGGGCCTTGCCCGGGATGCCCCGATAAAGAAAGTACGCTTTGCAGTTTCCTTCTTAGTCTCGTGACCTTGTCGTCCGAGCAAGGGGACATCCTGACGGCTGCTGGCACACAGGGAAAACCCTCCCTAATTTCTGGGCTTAACTGACCCTCTCTGTAGTGTCTTGAGACCCTGAATTTGTGTGATATGTTCTTGGGCAAAATTTCATTGTACCTTTACCCAATTAACCATATTAAAGGGTTTTTTTTTTTTTTTTTTGTAATGGGAAGGAAAAAGAATTCATGTACATGGTTTTCCTTCACTAATTTGCTTGCATGTCTTTGCCCTTCTCCTGGACTCTTTTCCCCTAAAGATTAGGGACCATATCAATTTTGCATCTTAAATATCTAGCCTTGTGCCCAACATATAATAAGCACTTAAAAAATAATTGATTTACTGAACAAATGAATTTTCCTTAGCAGTCTTTTTTTGAAACTGAATTGATTCTCATAAAACAGTGGGGAATTTATAGTCATGGATGTTGAAATGTTTTATAATATTTTAGGTTAACAAATAACCTTTTAAAAGGCTGCTTTGGAAGGTAGGACCAGAGTGATATGTTCTCTGTTTTTATTGTTACAGGTGTTCCAGGACTTGGGGACTGAAGTACTATCTGGAGCTGCCAAAGGCTACAATATCTGCCTTTTTGCCTATGGGCAGACAGGCTCTGGGAAGACATATACCATGCTGGGCACCCCAGTGAGTGTTGGGATTGGGATGTGATTTCTTCTTAAAGCCACATCAAAGCTGAATGTTGCATTGTCCTTGCCACTGAGAGAGAATGTGAGTTTCATAGTCAGTGAGTTTCATAGTCAGTCAGCTTCAGTCAGATTTAAAGGGTTCTGTTTTCTGTTAAAAATACATTTCTTAGCGCCTTAATTGACAGGTAAACTTCAAATAATTAGCCCCTCTTTATTACACCCTGAAGAACCTTAGAATTTTACAACTCTCTTTGATGAAACAGACCCTGTCAGTCCTTCTAAATTTCTCATATCATTTCAAGTTCATCACTTGTAGCTTTTTAATGCCTTTGGTGTAGACAAGTCCCAGACTGCCTTAAGTGCTGGCTAAGGCCATGTGGATATGGGGCTGTGTGTGTGTTAAATCTGAATGTTAGAAAGAAGCGGGAAAACCAACCACTGGACTGGGAGCTGACTTATGAGAGCCTTCTTTTATCATGGAAAATTAAGAGGGTAGAGTTCCTTCAGAATACCTCTTTGTTTTAGGCCCTGGTGAGATGAACTGGTGGGGCAGGTGATAAATAACACCACATAAGGACATTTTTCTAGAATATTATTCCTCCTGAAAGATTGTCCCTGCTGCCATGGGCCCAGATCATTGCTTAACTAATCTTCAGTGTGATGTCTTGAGACCGTAAATGTTCATGTTTGGTGTGATTTCATATATTTTAAATTAAAAGAAGAAGAGACTCAGTAACCCAGGGTTATAAAGCCATTAACCTGAGTACAATTTAGCACTGAGTCCAAGATGAAGAAATAAGCCACTTCTCTCTAAAGGTGTGTTTTGAACATGCATGTACTCTGGTTCTCCTGTGTGTGCGGGATAGGAGATAGGGTTCTGGGAGGGACCACTGTGGTAAAGTGGGCTTATCCAAGAAGGATGTCACCTCCTCTGCATGAAAGCAGGTACCTGGGTTTGCTAGCTTCTCCTCTCTTCCTTCTTATGGTGGTGATCTGCCCCTCATCTGATACTTTCCTCCTGTTAGATTCTGAGGTCACTGGCAAATAGAGTTTTCCACATACCATTGGGGATACTGCCTGAAGTGAAGAGGCAAGAGCAAGGACACTATCTTTGCTGAGCGTGGGTGCTGGGTGTTGGGGGAGAGCATCAGCGTGAGTGGACAGTAATGCTTTCTTCTCTTCTCCAGGCCTCTGTTGGGCTGACACCGCGGATATGTGAGGTATAGAGTCTCTTTTGACTGGATCCTCTCAAAGTAGGTCTTCCTTGTACATCCCCTTCAGTGAAACTACAACCCTCTGATTTATGCAGGGTCTCTTCATGAAGGAGGAAAATTGTGTCCCACTGCCTCCCTCCTGCAGTATAAAAGTAAGGTAAGAACCTGCTGGGCTCTGCAGCCTCAAGTGTTTCTTTGTCCACTCCAGAGCTGTCCTCTCTGCTTCCAAAGTTACCCAGAGGAATGGGGAAAAGTCACAGCAGAAATATCTTACAGTGCTTATCCCATGAATGTGCAGATATGTTGTAGGTAACTTATTTTCTACCCTCAGGCTTAACGAGTTAGTGTCTCCTATGGACCAGCTTCCGTTGGCTGGCTGGTTTCCCTTCCTTCATTTTCTGTTCAGTTTCATACTAGCTTCTGGAATTTCTCTTCCAGCCCCCTCCTGGGTTGTTCTCCAGGTTAGTAGTTCCCAAACTCTTGTGTGGTGGGTGTGGGTGCATGGATAGTTGGGTCCGACTCTGTGACCCCATGGACTATAGCCCACCAGGCTCCTCTGTCCATGGAATTTTCCAGGCAGGAATACTGGAAACTCTAGTACCCAGACTAGTGCTGGCTACCTCTGTGTGACATTACCAATTGCCATTGATTCTCTGTATTCTTTTTTTT
The DNA here is from genome assembly GCA_007570785.1 of Antilocapra americana. Taxonomy (NCBI): domain Eukaryota; kingdom Metazoa; phylum Chordata; class Mammalia; order Artiodactyla; family Antilocapridae; genus Antilocapra; species Antilocapra americana. The sequence goes on along the minus strand of ML664176.1, from coordinate 11,480,750 downwards.
TTGGTGTTTAATGTCCTTGTTTAAAAACATGAGACATAATTCACATACCATAAAATTCACACTTTTAAAGTATATAGTCCAATGATTTTTTTTTTAGTATTTATAAGACTGTTAAATCATCATCACTATCTAATTCCATAGCATCTTCATTGCTGTAAAAAGAATAAATGTCCTTTTTAAAAATTAAATGGTGTGAACATTATTTTTACATTTTAAAATTTATAAAGTAAAATTTTGCAGTATATATTAAGTGTTTTATTGTCCATGAAATCTGCTTGGTCTCAGAGCTATTCTAAGAGCTATCTGGAGGTTCCTATGTCTGAATTTGAGATGATTAAGAAGGGAAAATTTAAAAGGAGTATATGCAGAGAGCACCTTTGAGCTGGAGCCTTTTTTCTGATTGCTGGTTCCACAGGCAAGTATCCATGGTCCAGCGAGGAAGACCTTTCTGTAAGAAGGGTGCTTCCTTATTTAATAAAATATTTACTGATTTTAGTTAAGAATTGCAGCTGTTCTATTATTTTAAAAAGTATAAAATGCCAGTAGATACCAATAAGACAGAGCATGTCTTAAACAGAATCTCAGTGTGTAAGATAGGTAAAATGAGAGTTGTGCAACTTAAATGAGAAGTAGGAAGCAGAGCCCTTCTCATTTAGCTTCCCTTATTGCTCGGCAGTGGTCCTTGAAATGCCTTCTATGAATAATAGAGCTCAAAGACCAAATTTGAAAATCACTTCAAGAAACATGCTTATAAGACTGTATGCAACAGGGAACTGGTAAAGGCACAGGCGGATGGCAGCCTAAACCTATCCTCAAATAGCCTCTTGAAAGCTAAACTTAAATCAGCGCTCACAATGTAAACCTGAAACTGGAGTAATGACAGCTGGTGCTAAAAACCCTCTGTACACATGTAGAAAGAGACTCAACGGGGAAGTGTGGAGTGACCAAGGTCTCAGAATATCAGAGATAAAGCTAGAACAAGAACTAGGACCTTTTGAATTCTTGGCTTAGTGTTTTTCCCACATCTCTTCAAAATCTAATTTTATGCCTTTTTCTCTGTGTCTCTAGCTTCCTGGAAATCTATAATGAACGAGTGCGGGATCTGCTAAAGCAGTCTGATCAAAAAAAGACCTATAATCTGCGGGTCCGGGAGCACCCAGAGATGGGGCCCTATGTACAAGGTGAGTCACTATGGTCCTGGAAGTCAGAGACCAAACCAAAACCTGGGAAGCTCTCCTGATGGTCACTGATTCATTCAACAAACTTGTAATGAATACTTATTGTGTGCCAGCTACTGGTATGAGATGCCCAGTAGGTACCAATAAATAGAAAAGACAGGCAAGGTGACACTCTTGTGGGGTGTAATGTCAGTCAACAAGCACTAATCACAGTTGTGATAAAGGCTAGTAAAAAAAATAGATACAGTGATGGAAAAGAGCATCTTTGTGGGGTGGTCAGGAAAAGCTTCCTTGAGGAGGGTGATAACATTTTAAGCTGGACCCGAAGGGGCACGGAAGCCAGTCATGTGAAGAATAGCATGGCAAGGGGAAGAGTGTTTCAGATGAAGAGAATGGCGTGGGCCAGAGCCCTGAGTGAAGGGGTTGGCTTGGTGATTTCAAGGAGCTGGTGTGTCTAGAGCATGGTGAGCGAGAGGTAAATGGCATGGAATAGCGTTGGGTCTGTGGTGTGAGGTCCAATGAGCCTGGGACGGATTCCCAGGTCAGCCAGGCTCTGTTTTGGGGTACTTCCTGTTCCAGAGATGGTGAGAGTCAGGGTCGTGGGGAGATACCAGACATGGAGCAGGGTCTACGCTGCTTCCTCATCAGACATTGGTATTTGATGTTTTCTTCCATCTGTCTTCTTCCATTAGACTAGGTCTTGCTGTTGGGTGCTTTTGTTGAGGAAGCTTTTCACTCTCTTGGGCCACTCATAATAAATAACATGAATTTTATGTTCCTGTTTTCTCTGCAATATGCCATTAATATTCCCACAGGCAGAGGGACAGGAAAGATCAAGAGCTGGTCTCTTCTCTGATTAGAGCATGGCCAATGGATGACTTAGTAGGTGTGTCAGTCACAAACTCTGCTACTTGAGCCTTTCCCCAAATGTTTCATCCTAATTGGCAGCTGGAAACAGTGGTAAAAAATAGGACTTATTTGCCGGGAACAAGTTGGAGTTTCCTCTGTAAAACTCTGTGTATACACATTTCTGTGTAAAGCAGTACTTGGAAGGCAGACCATGAGCGGTTGTAGTAGTGCCACAGTTTCTCATCTTCTTGTTTATTTTTATTTTAATGTGTTTTTATGTGTGAATGTGGGGGTAGGTAGTAACTAGAGGAGACCTCAGATGTAGTTCTAATGTCTTTACTGTCCAGAAGATGGTATGAAGTCTGGAAGAAGTTAAGGGACGTTCCCAAAGTTGCATAGCTGCTTGGGGTAGGGTTGGGACTGGGAACCTTGTCTAGGACTGGAAGAGAAGAATGGGACAGGATTCTGTACGTGATCATAGGAAACCTACGAGCGTAGCTTCCTGATTGGCATAGTACCTGAAACCCTGAGAATTCAGGCATGGTGGTATAACTTGGATCATACACCCAAGGTCGGTAACAGGAGCAGGACTTAAATCTAATGGCTGTTTGGATGAAGAGAACTCCGTTGGCTCTTTGTTCATGGAGTGAGCCCTTGTGGGAAGGGAGGATGCTTGGTGCTTGGTAGGAAATATTTCTAAACAAGCAAAAAGTCTCTTAGGTCCTTTGGATTACATGTTTCTTAAAGGCGATATGGACTTTATCAGATCATTACAAATATAGATAGGTCTTTCTCTTATTTCTTAGTGAAGGAGCCATGAGCTCAAATAGTATAGAACCAGTCTTGGTAAACAAGACCCTGAACAGTCACACTGAACTATGTTATTTCCATTACTACCCTCTGATGGCATTATAGCAAAGTTTTTATTTTTTTTAAATGTTTGGTTTCTTCATTCATTTATTTTCATTGCCTGCCTGTCTGTCTGTATTTCTCTATCTCTGGGCTCATACATTCTGTGAACATGATTCCAATGCCAAAAGTGGTTTCTGCTTTGAAACCAATCTATAGGAATTTATTAAGTACCTGCTAGAAGCCTATTCTATTCAGGGTGCCATGGGAAATATGAAAATACAAGAATTCTTAATTTTAATGTAAAGAATTTGTAGTTCTAGTTCAGAACTAGAAGCTGGAGCTTGATAGCTGCATAAATCCAAGGAAAGAAAAGGAGTAGGCTCTTATTTTTCATTAAAAAGTTCATTAATTAGATGACAAGTTAAGTTGAAATCTGAAATGTACAGAGCCCTGTCCAAAGCATATGTAAGAGCCCAGTGGTTACAGGGTCTAAAGGGCTAATAAGTGAGGCAAAGACAGTGTCACATTTTTGCTTTGGCCTTTATCTTAATACACAGGGATGGGTACAAAGCAGGAGGTTGTTGGAAATGAGGAGTTGGGACTCTGAAAAAAAATTGTTTTGTATTTTCTTTGTATTCAGTCTGCACATAACAGGAGTATTCTTGTTTTAATTTTTTTAAATTCGTACACCTTTTTATTCCTTGCCTTTCTACACCAACTGGAACCCTATTAAAATGGTAACAATTTTAGTTTTGTCCCCAGGGGAAAACTTCAACATTTTACTATGATGTTTGCAATAGCATGCATGTGTCCTCAGTCATTTCTAACTTTTTGAAACCCCACGGACTGTAGCCCACCAGGCTCCTCTGTCCATGGGATTTCCCAGACAGGAATACTGTAGTGGGTTGCTGTTTCCTTCTCCGGGGGATCTTCCTGACCCAGGGATTGAATCTGCATTCTCTTGCATCTCCTGCTCTGGCAGGCAGATTCTTTACCACTGTGCCACCCGGGAAGGCCATTTTCAATAGCATGTGTTAATAGGTACCACACACTTCTCAGACTGTGTAGCGGGAAGGACCAGGTTTTGGTTTTGGTTTTAATTCCTATCCATGACAAACCAATACTTTGATAAAATGAAGATGAATTACTAGGAAAAAAGTAAAAAACATATTAATTGTAAGCCCAATTCTTTATTCAATTTAAAAGATACACAACCATATCTTTTATGTCATATTATGACAATATTATGTCATGTTATGACATATTATGACAATATTGTCATATTGTTGTAAAGGTTTCTAACACTTTCAACTTCTGTACCCATTTCATCACACATCAGTAACAGTTTGAATACTGACTCCAGTCTGTGCAGCCACTTTGAGAAGCACTACCTTAGCAGGTTAAGGGAATTTTCTTTTTATCTTAGTTTTCTAAAAGTTTTTATTTTTTAATCTTGAAGCAAACTTTTGAAAAAGTTGCTAGTGTAAAGAACCTTTTTACTTGAACCATATGAGAGTAAATTGCAGACCTAATGAGCCATATACCCTGATTATTTTTAGGGTATTTTTATTTCAAACAAGAAGTACTCCTGTGTAGTTAGAACATGAAATCCACATCAGGAAATTAACTTTGATGCATTACTACCATCTGATCCTTAACACCCATTTAAGTTTCACTAATTGTCCCTTTGAGTCCAGGGTTGCCTTTGGTTAGTGTCTGTCTCTAGTGTTCTCCAGCTGGAAAGCCTCCTTGATCTCACTTGACTTCATGAACTTGACACCATTAAGTGGTGCATAATTTTGATATGTCCATTATTCATGATTTTTAATTTCTTCAGCTAAGGTCATTTCTGCCAGGCCTCTTTACTCTGAAATTGCTGTTTTCCTTTTGTAGTTAACAAGTGTTTTTTGGTTGTAGTACTGTAATACTGTGTGTGTCTTATCCTCATCTAACTTTCATTTTATTAACTTTTTTATGTTGGCATAGACTCATGTTTCCTATTGTATTAAATGAGCCACCTTCTGGTACTATTATTTTTTATTTTAATGCTCCGATTATTCTGGATTTAACCAATGGAATCCCCTTTAAGTGTGTTCATGTGACTTTTTGACATATCACCATCATTCTTTGAGCACTTCCTTGCTTTCTGACAGGTATTCCAGGCTCATCTGCTTTCCATGCCTCAATCTTTGAACCAGCCATTTCTCCTAGGATCCCTGGTTCCTTTTTTTTTTTTTTTGAAGTATAGTTGATTTGCAATATTGTGTTAATTGCTGCTATACAGATAGGCATTACTTCTAACACTATTCTAACATTGCTTTTACCCCACTCTCTCCTTGTGGAATTCCAATTACAGGTTTGTTAGACCTATTCCTTATATATTTTATGATTCTTACCTTTTCTTCTATATTTTGTATCTTTTGGCTTTCTATGCTTTATTTTGGTTATATGATTTTGGCATATGTTTCACCTGTATCTAACCTGCTGTTAAACTTACACATTGAGTTTTATTTTCACTTATAGTACTTTTCACTTTCCAAATCTACATTTGATCTTTTTGTTATAGTTTCCAGTTTTCTCTGAAATTTTATAATCTAGTTTTTAGTCCTTTGGAAATAGTAAGCAGAGTTACTTTAAAGTTACTATAACGCCAGTATCTGGATCTGTTTTAGGTCTCTTTATATAGTCTGTGTAATTTTCCCTGATTTTCATTTATGTTGTCAGATCTACTTATGTGCTGGTATGTCACAACTTTGTGCCAGACAATATTTGCTAAATTGCTTATGGAAATAATTTAGAGGTCTAGAACAATAATATCTTCTGGCAGAGAAGACTCGTATTTACTTGTGCCAGGTTCCTGCACATGCTAGGACTCCAGAATCAACTCAGTCCAGTTGAAGGACTAAGAATGTTCAAAGCTGAGCTGAGATTTCTTCAAAAACTGTTTACTTCTAATTCAAACTTATTCCTGTGTTTTAGCCCTTTAGGTTTCCAACTCAGAGAGGTGGGGTGCCACAGGGCCCACCTGGGCCCTGGACTGTAGTCTTTGTCTCTCTGTATCTGTGAGGTTGTCAAGAGAACTGCTGTCAGCCACTTCTCAAGATATGGGAAATGCTCTCAGAGGAAAAATGTCTGCAAATGCTGGCCTGATGTCTCTGGGCTTCCATCCTTCCCCATTATATGGCCTGAAAAAATTTCACTATCTGGTCATCCCTCTGTGCCTTCACATTGATGTCTTTTATATTCTGTCCAACTGTTCCTAACAGTCTGTGGCAGAAGTGTTGGTTTATGTTATCTAATTTGCCATTGCTGAAAATGGAAGGTCTCTATCTTTGGTTAAGTTTTTAAAATTCTTTTTCTTACAGAGAATTTTGAACATTTTGAACAAAAATAGACTATTATAATGAACCCCATGTTCACAATAACCCATAGCCCAATAACCCTTGGCAAATTCTGCCTTATCTACATTCCTGTCCACATTCTATATTATTTTGAGGCAAATTCCAGATATCAATTCCTATGTCAATATTTTAATATGTAGCCCTAAAAGATAAGGAATGTTTTTTTAAAGAAATTGCACTCACAAAATTATTATCACATCTAAGTGATAGTAATAATTCCTTAATATAAAAAAATCCAGTCAGTGTTCAAGCTAACTATGTTAATTTTTAGTGTAATTGTATTCAGCTATGAGCCTGTGAAGATACTTTTGGTTCCTGAATCTCTAATAAAGAGATTCTCTAGCATAGTTGTAAAGGCGTTTTTTGACTTGGTGGGTAACCAGCTAAAGGTTTGCTTTTGTGCCCTTAAGCGCCTCCTTACCTTGTATCTAAAGCCTACCCCTTCTCCAGTGGCTAAATTCAGGTCTTGCTTCCTCCATGGAGCTTGCCCTGACTTTTCCTGACTGACTTCCTCAGCATTTATCATCTTACTAGTCCTGTGGTACTTGGCCACTTTATCTTGTATGATTTCTCATGACTGAAAACTGTGGGAGGATAAGGACATGTGTGCTGTATGTTTTTATGTCAAATTGAGTCCACTATTTTGTGGGTATGTAGGCCCTATCTACCTCAGAAATTTGATGAGGGCCAAATGAAGTAATTCATGAGAACTTTTCTTGTAATTTATATATAGAACAATTGTAAGGATTTTTTTTAAACTTTTAATTTTATATTGGGGTATAGCTGATAACCCACAATGTTGTAATAGTTTCAGGTGAATAGTGAAGAGACTCAGCCATACATATACACGTATCCATTCTCCCCCAAACTCCCCTCCTATCCACATAACACTGAGCAGAGTTCCATGTGCTATACAGTAGGTCCATGTTGGTTATTCATTTTAAGTATAGCTATGAGTACACGTCCATCCCAAACTCCCTAACTTTCCCTTTCCCTCATCCTTCCCTCTGACAACCATAGGTTCATTTTCTAAGTCCATGAGTCTGTTTGTAAGGAATTGTTATTATTCTTTTTGTTGTTAGCATAACCACTATATGAATTCTAGACTATAATCTCTGGGAGCATAGAGACCGATGTTCTCAGAGAGACTGTCACAGTGCCTGACAGTAGGCTTCCAGTAAATACTTGTTGGTTTAATCCGTTATCTGAATGAATTAAGTTGTTCCTCAATTCTTGTCTGCCAACTAATATGAAATATAGGATAATAAATTTGATTACCTACAAGAAAAGGTTAAACTTTGCCAAAAATTTTTTATTTAATCTCTTTTTTCCTCCTCACAAATCTGATAGGTTTATCTCAACACGTAGTTACCAACTATAAGCAAGTAATTCAACTCTTGGAGGAGGGAATAGCAAACAGGTAACAGGTTTGTTTGTCCCTGTCATTCCTTCAGTCTCATTCTTCTTTCCTGTGTTCTCACTGCCCTTTTGCAGTATAGATTCTCTCTGCAGCTCCCCATATTCACAATCAGGAGGCCTTTGTAAAAATAGAAATGTACCCAGGGTAGGGGGACATGGCTGAGATTTAGTGCTGTTCTCACTGGTGGTGAAGAGTTTGTCCTGGATATAGTAATATTAGGTAGTAAGCCCAGAGAATTACCCTATGTTTTGTCTTATGATACACAACTTCTACTGTTTTCATCAAAGAAACGATTCTTGCCTTCATTGTCCTCTCCTTGCTAGAGATGATATCGTACAATATAGTTCAGATTTTTTCAGAAAACCATTTTTTCTTCCAGAAAAGTTTTGCATACTGTAATTGTTATTGAGTCACTAAGTTGTGTCCAACTCTTTTGCAGCCCCATGTCTCCTCTGTTTATGGGGTTTCCCAGGCAAGAATACTGAAGTGGGTTGCCATTTCCTTCTTTAGAGGATCTTCCCGACCCATGTCTCTTGCATTGGCAGATGGATTCTTTACCACTGTGCCATCTGGGAAGCTTGTAAAGTTTACTCAAAAAGACTGTTTAGAATCAACTATGAAATACTAGGTGCTGTAGACTCTCCTAAAAGCTATTGTAAATTATGATAATACTCTATATTTTAGGTTACTATGGGATACCCACAATGTTATTAATATATGCCCCCCAAATAACCTTTTTCACCTGAAAAAAAGAACTGGGGAAATTGGGGTCTTCTATGTCCCCTGTTAATAACATGTCTGAGTTAATTGAATGTAAAGGAAGAGATTTAAATTTAAACTTCTGTTCCTTGGTTTTCATAGAACTATCCTGGAAGCACTTGCTTCCTGTCTTCAGGGTACCCTGAGTTCCTTGATTGTTAAGTGTCAGGCTTCACCTTGTCCTTTTTATCCTTCAGTAGACCAGCCTCTAGATTTTGACTCTTTTCTTCAATTCTGTAACTTCTCTGAGAACAGAAGTCAATGAGTTGGTCTTAAACTGAAGCCAGATTGACTGACTTAGATTTAGATAAAGAAGAGACTCTTCAGACTTTAAAGGTCAGCATTGGAATGAATCAGAGAGACTGCGCATTCCTCACCTGGCTTAAGCGTGATGTTCATATAATTCAAGATCTCATTTTTAAAGCCCTTTCTGGCACCATGAGATTAACATTCTTAATAATGACTTACTTTCACTGTCTTTGAGCCTTCTTCTCCAACAAGTTCTCCGTATCTACTTGTCTAATTTAAATCGGTCTGTTTTAGGGATATTCTTCCAGGTTGATGACTCTGTAGTATCACATCTTTCCATTCTGATTTTTAACTTCTATTGCTTAAAAAAAGTTCTAATTGTGGTTTAGTATGAGGTTATACTTACTGTTGTTCTCAGATATCAGCACCTGGAACACTGCTTCTGCTTTCTTGGGACCATTCTCCTAACTATAAAAGACTAAATACTGGTGTTTTGTTATCCTCACTTGTGAACCTCAGCACTAACATTTCTTGTGTTCCGCATGGATCCTTAAGGATCCACCATGCATAAGCAAACTTGTCCTAATTTTCTTCCCTTGTGTATACAGAATCACAGCAACAACTCATGTTCATGAAGCCAGCAGCAGATCCCACGCCATCTTCACTATCTACTATACACAGGTTGGTTACCACTTAAATATTTGCTCAGATTTCTTTCTTTCATTGTTCCTTTTGACTAATTTTCCATCTTCCTGTTTTTCTTTCTTTCTACCCTTCCCTTTATAGGTCCTCTGATATGACCTAATATTATATGTAGGACCTACACACAATATACTAAGCTGCTCACCCAGAAGGGGCAGAGGCATTTCATAAAGACTAATCAAGTATCTTTGACTTACATTTTACTTTTAACATTTGAAAGCACTTTCATATCCATATGATCAGTCTGGGCATTTAAAATAAAAAGCAAGATTGAAATGAAAATACACATTAAAATTAAAAAGTAGAAGATTCATTTTTATTATGATGGAGTGAGGAGGTTAACAAATCCTATCCCCCCAAAGCAACAATAAACCTAGACAAAACTGTCAAAATAAGTATTTCAGAATAGATCAAAGTCATATAAACTGAGAAGCATGTATTCAAGAGAGCTACTGAATTTCTGGTAAGAGTACAAATGTATGGCATGTTCCCTTGGGCTGCTCTCATCCCCACCCACACCCCAATCTCTGTCAGTGAGGAAATTCAACCAGAGAAGGGCAGATGGAAGCCAGCAGCTCAGTTGTGTCACCGTTTGAGGGGTTCACTTGATTGGGAGCATTATCAGTTAAAGTGGGTGATCTTGGTGGCAAGCCAACAAGGAGATCAGTGACTCCATTAACCTGAGATTGTAGGTCTGCTTCAGACAAAAGTGAACTGGAAAATTATCTGGGGATTTAACTGGGAATTCTGGGAGGTGATATGGCCATAGGGAGCTTGCTAAGATCTTCACGTATCCTGGGTTGAATGGAAGCTGTACACATATGCATCAGAGACTATGTGCCCATACAGCCCTGACTGACAGAATTGGCACATATGTGCAGAAGAGACACAAGAGGGCCCTATTGGCTAATGAATGCTGGAGTAAACTTAAAATGGCCAGAATTTTTAGTGTATTTCCCAGCTCACACATAGATCCATCAATGGAGAATAAAAGTCCTATTGGCTCAAGGTGTTTAATTGCAATTTCTGACCAGACTTTGGCTGAACATCAAGATATGCAGACACAGGTGGCCTCCTAGAAGCGAAGCCTAAAATTAAAAACAACTAAAGGCAAAAAGCTGAATAGAGACCTCTTTGGCTGCATGTTGTAGAGGAGTCAGATTTTAGAGCTTTAGTCCAGGCAGGTTACCAGACAGACAAAGGAACAATCACTATCACCTTCAAGAGGAAAAAGATCAGAATCCAGCGTTGTTATGGTGTTATCTAAAATGTCTAGTATTCAACCAAAAATTAAGACATGCAAAAACAAATAAGAAAGTCCAGCCCACACCTAGGAAAATAAAACAGTCACTAGAAACTGCCTTCTAAGTACTCCACTTGTTGAATTTAGCATACAAAGACTTCTGGGCAGCTAATATAATATGTTCAAAAGGCTGAAGGAAACCATGTTGTAAGGAATTAAAGGAAAACATGATTATGACTCAAGGGAATTTCAATACAATGATAGAAGTTATTTTAAAGGGGGCAATTCTGGAAATGTATAATAACAGAAATGAAAAATTCACTAATGGGACTCGAGTCAATTTGAGATGTCAGAAGAATTCATGAAGTTGAAGATAGAACAATAGAAATCATCCAGTTTGAAGAAGAGTAATTGAAGAAAAATGAACCGAGCTGCACAGACCTGTTGGATATCAGGTGTGTCAGCGTAAGTGTAATGGGAATCCTAGAAATAAAGAGAAAATAGGCATAAGAAAAATAAAAAAATAATGGCCCAAACCAATCACCTAACTTGCTGAAAGTCATTAATGTATATTTTATTAAAAAATTAACCAAATTGGATCATAGACACTAACGTGAAACCTAAAACATTCAACTTGTATAATAGAAAATAACATGGAAGAACCTTGTGACCCTTGGACTAGGCAAAGGTATTTTTAGAAATGGCACTGTAAATATAAATTGAACAAAAGAACAAACTGCAGTTTGGAATAAGTAAAAATTTAAAACTTCTGCTCTTCAAAAGACACTATTAAGTAAATAAAAAGAAAAGCCACAGATAGGGAGAATTTATTTGTAAAATGTATGTCAGATAGAAGGCTTGTATCCAGAATAGATCCCAAACTCTCTAAACTCAGTAATAGTAAAACAACTCAAAAAGATGGGCAGAAATTTTGAACTGATACTTAAGAAAATATATAGATAACAATTAAGCACTTGAAGAGATACAGACATCATTAATTATTAGAGGAATGCAAGTTAACATCAAATAAGCTATCACATTTTAAAATGGCTGAAATGAGAATGATTATACTAAATACTGGCAAAGATGTGTAGGAATTGGAGTTCTCATACATTATAGTAGTGGTGGGAATGTAAATGGTACAACAACTTTGAAAAAGAATTAGTTTCTTAAAAAATTAAACACATACCTACCATATGATTCAGCCATTGAACTCCTATATATTTTCTTGAGAGAAAAGAAAACATATGTCCATAGACTTATACACAGATATTCACAGCAGCTTAGTAATTGTTCAAAACTGGAAACAACCCAGATGTTCATTAAGAGGTGAATGGATAAACAAACCATAGTATATTCATACAGCAGATACTACTAATACTTAGCAATAAAATTGAGCTTTTGACATGTATCTCAACCTGAATGAATTTATAAATAATTATGCACAAAGAAAGAAGCCAGATATTGTGTGATTCTGTTTGTGTGAAATATCCTGAGAAGACAGATTTATAGATAGAAAATTGAGTGTTGGTTTGGGGCTGGAGATGACAATGGAGATTGATACAGACAGACTTGAGGGAATTTGGGGAGTTATTGGAAATGTTTTAACTGGATTTTGGCAATGGGTGCACAATATTAAAATAAAACAACAAAAATCCCATATTGAATTAAAAAAATAAAGCCAACGTAGTTTTGCTCTTGAGGACTGGATGCCCCTGCTTAGAACACAGAGAGAGTCCTGCCCAGCAGATTACCAACGTGCTGCGACTTAGGTTGTGTTCTGCTGCTGCCAAGTTGCTTCAGTCGTGTCCGACTCTGCGACTCCAGAGAAGGCAGCCCACCAGGCTCCTCTGTCCCTGGGATTCTCCAGGCAAGAACACTGGAGTGGGTTGCCATTCCCTTCTCCAAGGGATCTTCCTGACCTAGGGATCAAACCCAGGTCTCCTGCATGGCGGGGAGACTCTTTACTGTCTGAGCCACCAGCAAAGCCCATGACAGGTTAACAAGAGGCAAACCCCCATCAGGCCCCCCTGCCCACCACACTGCCACCTGCTGTGGATCTCCACTGATGAGAGCCTCCTAGAGTGGAGTTGAACATTTACCTGGTAAATTGTGCTCAGGAAACTTTGCAGGGGATGGGGAGGATGTTGCCTACCTACCTATGGAAGTTTTGCTCATATTTTTAATGAAGGAAGAACCCAGGACTTAACTGATTGTACCTGTCAGGTATTGAGAGCTCGTCTGGTTCAGAGGACGTTAAAATACAGATTTCTTGAGTGAATTGGCTAAAACTCCAAATATCATCTTGGTTAGGAGGGTGTCTGTGGGGAAAACAACAACGCATTGTTACAAATGACACTCTTTAAATCTGTTTCCTCCCTCAGGCATTCCTGGAGAACAGCCTCCCCTCTGAAATCTCTAGCAAGATCAACCTTGTGGACCTAGCAGGCAGGTAATTAAGATCTCAAAACAAGGTGTAATTATTTCCTTGACAATAACCCCCTTCTTGCCCATTTTACAGGGAATAAACTTTCCCCCACCTTTTACACATTTCAATCATCCTGAGAAAATTACAAAAGAAATAAATTGTTTGAATGCTAGGTTAAGAAATTACAGTTTTCTAGGGCTGAGAAGTTCTGTGTTAGGGACTCTCAATCTTAGCTGCCCATTAAAGTTACCTGGACCTTTTAGAGCTCCCAGTGCCTAGGCTGCACCTCAGATGAAATAAATGAGACTATTAGTGCAATCAAGGGGAGTGAGGCTGTGTGCAGCCAAGATTGAAAACTGGTGCTTTAAGTAGAGGTGACTGAGCACACTTTTCTTTTGACCTAGTATTGATTTTATGCAGTTCTACACATCTCTTCAGAAAAAAGAAAAGCTTTAAAAAACACTGTGGTATTGGGGATAAGATACTGCCTTTTTAAAAGTATTAGATGAAAGCATGAATTTTACTCATTTACATATCTAGAAAGAAGAAATTCTCAGGAATAATGTAGTCAGAGAAAAGTGTAACATGGAATAAAGCAAATTTTCTTATTTTAAAACTGTTAAATAATTAATATGGTACAGTGCTCCCTTAAAAGCTTAAGTGCTTTCTGAAAGAAACTGTATCAGCCAACTGGAAGTGTGAATTTTTAATATTTCCCATTTACTTGAATAAGGAATTTGAAACTGTTAATGACCCAGTTACCATAAAGCCATTAATATGTGAAATTAAAACAGTAAAGAAAAGGGGAATTGGATGAGGGTAAGGGTGGGATGATATGGGAGAAGGGCATTGAAGC